>CM076575.1:570448422-570738422 GCA_034641835.2 Pinus albicaulis
GACAGCAATGGAATAATTCTAGAAATTTTTTAAATGTTCATCCATTTTTTATCAATCCATTTGAAAAATATCTGGAAGTTCCACTGCTCCAGAATATTTTTGATTTTCCTAGTGTTCAACATGCTTTAATATTTAAAAATGTATCATTCAATCCAAGCATGATGTTTCATTTTCCTTTAAATTTCTTTCAATCATTCACTAAAATACATGCTCATTTTTATGACCATGTAAACATTTGGTTGAAATAATTTGAAGGTAAAAATTTTGTAAATAAGTTTATTTTGCCAAATTTGTTAATTGTACATAGCAAGCTGAATTTTTCTTTTAATAATTTAGTTGCAGTTTTACTCCTGTTAATTCACCGATACATACACACATGAGTTAAAACGAGAAAATGACTACATTTTAAGTATGATTATACCTAGCCACGTCCAATTTTCATTTATTTAGGATTAGGAATAGGACTAATTCTGGTTTGTTTGTTAGTTCTTCTTTTATTCCTTGTTTGCAGATTTTTCAATAGATGTTGGTAATAATCTCAAGTATGAACTTGGTCTTCATTAAATTTCCTTAATTTAGTGAATTCATTTTAAGAATAAAAAATTAATTAGCTATTTCCAAATCATAACATGTCCAGAGAAAAAAAACATTTTATTATTTTCTTTGCTCTGAATTTGTGCTTGGCTTCATGTTTTTTCACGTTGTAGATTTTCAAGTTGAGTCATGATTTCGTTTCTAAAATCATGTATTTGAAATGAAATATTTGTCTCTTGCCTATCTTATTTTTTCTTATGGAATTTATCTTCCTCCATCTTGAATGGAAAAATTTGAAAGGGTATTGAAGCAAAAGAGGGAATCTTTAAAATCTGGAAACAGTTGAGAAACATTCTTTTCCATGGCTTTCCTCTATCCTTTCTCCGAATTTTCATATTTGGTTGAATTGATTTTATGCAATTTATTTAATCCCAACGACCTCAGCAAGTTTACAAGAAAAATTTCAGAATTAGTAAGATCATTTGAAGAATCTAAAATTTTACGCCACTTTCTCAATTTGATATGGCTTTTAACTTACTGTAAAATTATTCTTTTGTAATATCATCTCAGAAATCAAGTACAATTTGAAGTCTTATTTTGAAAGTATTTTAAGAATATTATTTCTGAGTAATGTCACAGAACTATGGGAATTTAAATTCATTCACTCACTTTCTCGGATGCCCAATGTCTGGTTAATATGATCTGTTCTTTCAGATTAGATATTATGGGGCAACCGCTATATTGATGCACACAGATAGTAAATATACTTTTAAAATTTTTGAATTTCATTTTCATGCCATCAAATTTCATAAAGAAAATTGAGATGGTTTTCTTGTAATTGTATGAAAGTTATGGAGCTGATTTAAAATCAAGAGTGACAAGGAAGCTTTCCACTACAATTTAAATGGAAAATAGATGATAATTTCTCATTTATTAGTTGTTAATTTAGACTGAATAATGAGATGATTTTGAACATATGCGAATTTTGAGAAATGCATGGGAGAACTTGAAGATTCATGAGGTAAACTTACAATCAATATTCTTCCACATATGCATTAGCAAATTCATATTCATTTGTTGATTTTGTCTTTTTAGTTTACTTCTTATTTATGTTTTGTTTCTTTTGTAGGTCTTCATTGGCTTGATTTTGGAGACTTAAGATAAGAAAGAAGGCAAGCCTTTCTAATCTGCAACATGTCGAGGGAAGTATTTGTTTTTTCATCAGAACTTGGGTATTATTTAGTTTTCTTCTATAAATATTTTCCTTTCCTCACACATTTAGCAATATGGGTCAATACTAATATTATGCCTCTCATTGATGCAGGTGAAATAAAATGTTTAGACTCTTTATTGCTTATATTTTCTACAAACAAAGGAAAATGTGCACAAAACTCTTGCAGTAAATGATCTTATCCATGATTTTATCTATGCGTGTTATGAATCTTACGATTTACGAGTTGAGTTGAACCATTGCATTGCACTCTTTCACATTGTTTTCCATTTAGCCATATTCCTTTCTTCCAAAGTGACTTAGAGCCTCTAATTGGTAAATCTTGGAACCCCCATCCTTTGTTTTTCATTTTTCTGAGATATCTTCAGAATTTCATACTTTTTAGCTTATTGGACTCTTGGATTGTATTATATCAAAAAAATATAAAAAAAATTCCGAGATTTACCTCTCTGAGATCCACATTGCATTTTTCTGCACTATCACATCCATTACACTTAGCGAAGGAAATGGCCCTGATTTCGCTGTCTTCATTCGAATCTTGTGGTCTCAAAGTATTGTAAGTTGATTTGAGTTTAAAAAAAAATAAAATAAGTTTTTCAAGGTCTCTAACACCTTATTATTTTTCATATTTATTAGATCTTTGACTCCTTTCCTTAAGAGCTTAATTTTATAAACAAATGTAGGCGCTCTTGTTATTTATTAATAGGAACAAAAGCTGTGAGAGCCATTTTATAAAAATCTTATGAAATTGATTACCTCTTATAGTTGAATGCCCAATATACAATATTCCCATCTTATACATTAAAATCCATTCGCTATCAGACATATTTGATATCGTAAGATTTATTATAGAAAATTATGAATAACTTTTGTTCTGAGATCTTGCTTCCCTTTAATATTCTAAATATCGGGACTTCCTATATCGAAAGTGAAATTTAATTAAACTTAAAAAAACGAATGTCACTAAAAAAAATTATGAATCAAGGTCTTTGTTTATAGAATTTTTTCTCATCAATAAATTTTTGGAAACCTTCAGCCCTTACCTTTCACTTTGATTCTCTTGGAATCTCAGAACTTCAACTTATCGGGTTAAGTATTGTCATAGGTATTTGATAAATTCATTATGATATTTCACTATGCTAACATGAAGTATTGCCTGATTATATATATATATATATATATATATATATATATATATATATATATATATATATATATATATATATATATATATATATATATATATATATATATATATATATATATATATATATATATATATATATATATATATATATATATATGATTACTTTCATGTTATCATGGTGGTCAAGGGCTTGGGTCTATTTTAATTATATTTTCATCAAATCCAAGTATTCATTCCTCAGGATGACTTTGTGATTTTGGGGATATACATTCTTCATGGTGTTTGCATATGGGAATTTTTTTTTACTCTTCTTGGCAATCTTCTTGGCTAATGAGAAATTTCATCACCTGTGGTTTGTTTACATTTTAAACTTTGTCTCACTATTGGATGCCCATTTCATTATCTCAAACATCATTTAGAGTGAATCTTAATTTGTCTTTCAAGGTGCTCTTGAGAAACCACTATGGTAATGCAACAATTAGTAAGAAATTTGGAACAAGTAAAAGTAATGGATCATGGTTAAGTAATTTTTTATTTTTCTTATATTTGAATTTTGATATATCAATCTATATTTAGCATACAAAATTCCAAGACCTCTCCATCTATGCATGTGCATTACATCATTTGGACTTGGTCTTAGTTCTAGAAAATTTATGATAATCATGAAGTGGATATGAAATTCGAAATATTAAGAGAAAAATCCTCGTTGCAATTCATAAAGAAGCATCCTTTCATTCTCATTTTTGTGGATTTTATTTACTTAAGAGTCCTTGGACATGAAACATTTTTTTCTTCTAGTTTACTTTTTGATTTAGTTAGACTTAATAAATAATGATATTGGGTCAATGAGATTTCAAAAGAGTTCAAATCCTTCATGCTTTAAATTCTAATCGAAAGAAGAGGTTATCCTCCATTGGAGAAAATCCATAGATTTTAGGTAAAGTTTTAAATGGAGTTCTGCCAATGGTATGTTTCATATGCCCACTTTAATTATTTCTCATTTTTGTTTCAACTTTGTTTTTAATTTTGCTAATCTTAAACTCTGTTTTGCAGGTCTTCATGATCCTTTTTCACACCCCTGATGACTCATATTGGGAACTCATTCTCTTTATCATTTTATTTCGGGTTTAGAACAAAAATCATGATTGTTAATCAAATTAGCTAAATTGGGGATTCCCTGAACTTTTTACTTGTTTATTAAGCATTGCTTCTATCAAAAAATTGTTTAAGATTGATTTTATGTAGGATTTTCTTTGAAACAAGAAAAATTGCAGTATACTAAGACTTCTCATTTGGGTTTTATTTTAACTCATGAATATTATTCACATTTTAGTTTTAGAGCCTAATTGCTTATAACTCCAGAAGATAAATTCTACTATATTCTCAAAATTAACTAAACACTCACATGATTATATTCTTTCACTTTTTGCTGAGACATTTAATAATTAATTTTGTTGGGTTTGTCTCTAAATTTGAGAATTTTCTTTTGGCTTTTAATTTCCTCACTCTTACATTTTTAGAGTTTGATGAATTATTTTTTCACCTTTGTTTAGATTTCTTTTTCTTTTTATTGCTTTTCATTTGATTTTGGTGACTCCACTGAGATTTATGTGGAATACCTTTTCCTCACCAAACAATGGTTGACATATATGGGATTTTGTTTTGTCAAGTGGTTTGAGTTCACTAGAGATTACATCAGGCTTGCCATGTGGCTTGAGAAACCGCGATCTAGGGGCATATGAGCTGTCAAAATCACCCGGGGATCGCACTTGAACTGGGCCACACCAATACTAAGCTAAATGGGCTTAACTTGTATCCTCCCACTAGCGGATGCACAAAAACCTACATGAGGTTTGATCCCGGGTCACCTTTTTGATGAGGCCCATCCTCAACCGGTGGTTCTAGTGGGACTTGATGACATACATGGGAAATTTTTTACTCTATCTATTTCAATGAATTTCATTTATCATTAAAGTTATATCTTTATGGAACCATAAAGCCCTCTTTCTTTAAATAATTTTCATGGAGGAATACACATCCTTTATATGTGATGTAGTTCACATTTTCAAAGAAAAAGCTGACCTGAGTTTAACTCAATGGATCCCTCCCATCCCTCCACATAAAATACTCTGATTGATAGTCATGGGAAAATAATTTGGAGTCAACACCGTGAAAGTATTATATACATTAACATAAGTCTATATTAGCATCACACCTCTTTCAATCAGATATATCATAAACTGAAAGCTCACAAATGCACTTATCAAAAGGGTGATTAAAAGATGAAGAATGGGAAATACAATTAAACCTATTGGGGTTATGAATGCTTGCTGGAAGTGGGGCTATGATTTTGTGGCATTAAAGACAACTTCACCGCGGTATTGTTCAGGATTGCTAGTAGTGAAGCGAAGTCAGATACCATTCATAACAATGTATATATGCTTTATCAAAAAACTCCTATCTGTACCTTCTTCTATTTCTCATATGAGGTAATTTTAAAATAGTGTTTTCCCAAATTTTGGATTCATGATTTTTACTCAAGTCTTCTTTTTAGTACTTATCTTTTCAAACTCATATTTCTTAATCTATTTATGTGGGACCCATGGAATTTTTTTATTGTTTAATGATTCGATGGACTCCATTAATTTTAACCGTTGGGTAAACTGATGTTCATCATCTTTAACCAGAGATAACTAGTTTTTCTCTCGTGTGTCACCATTGTTGAGGTGAAAACTTAACCCCCCCATTCCTAACCTATTTATTTCAAATAATGGGGGTTGTTTCCTTAAATTTTTGACTAAACCAACTTTTATGATTTTCATTTGGTTAAGTGTCCTACAATTTTGCCAATTTTTAATTTTTTCCAGATTTCGATTTTGATTGTTTCATTTAGTTCGAGTTTTAACAAAATTTCCGTCGATACTTGTTTCGTCTCATTTGGTTACCCGGTTTGCAAATGACACTCCATTGAAGTTTGATCATTTTATTGTCTCGATTAAAAAAATGTATATTATTTTAATTTTTGTAAATAAATTAGTAATTGATTGTAAATATTAATTCCTAGTTAATTTTTATTAATTTTTTGATTTTTCACTAATGGTCCTACAAAATCACCCAACGAAATTGTAGAAAAAATAAAATTATGTGTTTTTGGGATCTCAGTAATTTATTCCAATTTCCAATTTTAAAATTAATTACGAGACTTGAAATCCAAAAATTACAAAGTGGTTGTAGTTCTTTTTGTAAGATTTTTAATTACCAAAGCGGATGTAGTTTATAATAAAGGAGTTCCACTCCAAGTGGGCCCCACTTCACCTCACCTCCTCCCTTCCGTCACAAAAGTCCTGACACAAAAAAACCCGATATAAAATACCTTCGATATTAAAATTTAGATATAGAAAAAAAGTCACGATATAAATTTTTTTCCAATATTTCAAAATGTCCCGATAGCTGATATCAACTTTTTCATTTGGCACACATCTTCAAAATTACGATATGTAATAGTTCTAATATCCGATATAAAAAAATGCAGTGGCTAATTTAATTTTATCAAATGTCACCTCCTCCTATAATCCTCCGTCACATTACGTGGATGTCCTTCATATATATACAACCCTTCTCCTCTGTTAAACCCTCTTCCTCCATTCTTCATTCGATCCATTAATGGATATAATAGCCACTTGGGGTTTGCTATATGGAATATGTTTTTATAATATATATTATATTATATTAAAATTATAATATATTATATTTTAATTATAATTTTAATTATAATTTTAATATAATTTAATTATAAGTTTAATATAGTGATGATGATGATGATGATGGTTAACGTCCACTGTGACCAATCTTTGGTCTATCGGACCTAAAGAAAAGAGTTATTTAGTTTGATTTAAGATTTTATTCCTATGCTCAAAAATCTTGGAGAGAAGCCTCTTGAGCTCACTATAATTTTGACATCTTAAAAGGCTAGGAAGGTTAGTATTGCAACAAAGATTATGAAATTGAGCTCTAATGTGGTTGTACACAGGGCACTCTAAGAGGAAGTGATTTTCATCCTCGATGTTCATATTCTCACAGAGATGGCAGATCCTTTCCATCCATGGTGTTTTAGGAACTGTCCAACGACCTGTTTCACTATGGAGCTCATGAGAGTTCGTTCTAATATTGGCTATATTAATTTTCTTCTTTGAGCTAGTTAAAACAGATAGATACTTTTGATCTTCTAGGGTGGGGTTGATGACCTCCTTATAATATCTTAATTTTCTTTTAGCTGCTAGATCTTTCTCACACCACATTTTTTCTTTGAACTTAGAAGTAACAATTTTTTTAATGTTATTAATGTTTTGCAATGAAACATTCTCGTCGATCTACCAATGGTTTAACCAGGCCCTGGTGTCTTTATACCAACCTCGTTTAAGCCTTAGGTGGTTTTGGCTAGAATTTAAAGCTAGCTTAGGAAGTCTATGGTCTCCTATGCTATTGAGCTTGTGCTTGTACAATAGAAGCCTAGTCATAGCTAGGCTCTCAATAGGGGAAAGACCCACTTCTATAAGAAGAATAGGATAGGGTGTATTGCTTTTAATTTTAAGGTTATACGTTATAAAACGCTTCTGGATTTGCTCAATCTTTCTCCAGGATTCTCTAGAGATGCTGCAACCCCAAACCTCACATCCATATAAGATAACAAGAGTGACTAAAGTTTCAAAGAGGAACTTCTTTCTATCCCACATTACGAGGTTTTCCATTTTACAATTATTTTCAAGACCAAAATAAGCTTTCCACCCCCCATTTATCCTTTACTCAATGCTATAGTTCCAGTTGAGCTTGTGATGAATATCAATTCCTAGGTACTTGTAAGAAGACACTTCCTCCAAGTTACTATTGTCATACATAAAATTAGCGTAAGTGTCCTTCTTGGATTTGATAATCATAACTTTTGTTTTGTCAATGTTAACAAACATACCCATGGTAGAGCAGAAATCCTTAAGAAGTCTAAGTTGCTTATCAAGATCAGATGGGCACCTTGCGAGAAGAACAATATCGTCAGCATAGAGAAGAAGGATGATGACTATCCCAGCTAAGATCGTGCCAGCACATCTTGCTTCCTCTAAACAACCTTCTAGCTTGTCGATGTAAATTCCAAATAGGGTAGGGGAGAGGGGGCAACCTTGTTTAACTCCGATATTACACTTAATATCTTTCGACCACCCCTCATTTCTCTTTAACTTGGCAATTACATTCTCATATAACCTTATAGTGGCCGCTCTTAGTTCGAAATGAACATTTAGCTCTTCTAATCTATTCCATAGGTTGTTTCTAGGAACCGTATCGAAAGCCTTTCTAAAGTCCACAAAGCAACAGAAGAGATTGGATTTATCATTGTGGCATTCCTCCACAATGATCCTAAGCGTAACGAGGTGGTCCGTTGTTGAGTGCTGCCTTCTAAAACCCGCTTGGCCTTTAGCCCGCTTACCTTCACTTTCAAGCCAAATGCTCAACTTCTTTTCCAAAATAATACCATATAACTTGGCTAAGAGAGGGTTGATCATAATTTTCCAATAATTAGAGGGGTTATTTGTATCCCCACTTTTAAAAATAGGGATAATGAGGCTCTGAGTCCAAGGTTTAGGGAACCCTTGCTTGACCGCTTGGTTGAAAAGCTTGTGGATGTGGGGGATGAGGACAAGACCTCCAATTTTTAAGATTTCTGCCTGGTAACCTTCAATGTCTTTAGCTTTCCCATTTTCCAGGCGTTTAACCCCAAAATCAATGTCTTCTAATGAGAAAAATTCTTTCGTTGTGAGCAGGGTTTCAAAATCCCTGACATTTGGAGATTCATAAAGCTTTTTAAGATAGGAATTCCAGTCGTGTAAAGCAATTTTATTATTATATTTAGTTTTCCTAGTTAGAATCTGCCTCCAGAATTTCTTAGGAGCCACCTTAGAGAGGTGTAAGAGATTCTCTTGTCTTTTACGAATATATTGCCTTTTTTTCCTTTTAGTTAGGGCTTTGTAGATTTTTATCTTGTCAATTTTGAGAGATTCATCAACAACTTCCTTAATTTCTCTCCTCGCACTTTTACAATCTTTGTCATACCATGGGTTGGTTTTGATATTTATTTTATTACTTGAGACTTCAATTGAGAACTTGTTAATAGAATATGAGAGGGTTGTAGTAAAATTATGATAGAGGTCATCTATGTTGTCTATACTAGATAAAGGAAACAAATTAGTTTTTAATTCATTTAGAAAGAGATCGTTTTTATTTCTATCAAAGATTAAGTTCTTTTGACTATAAGGATTATCTTCAATGGGATCTCTATGCATGACAAAATTGAGAGTTATGAGTAAAGGCCTATGATCAGAGTCAGGCTCGTGGTCATCTAAGATGTCAAAATTTATTATTTCGTTGTATAAAGGGAGATCAGAAATAACATAGTCTACCACACTCCTGCCAAGCCCATGGATGCAGGTCATCTTGCTAGAATTGGGCCACTTCTTTAGACCGTTGCAAATTATGAGATCCTAAGCACTACATAGCTTGACTAGCTCCGACCCAAAAAAATTATCCTCAAGGTCTTCAGAGCTCCTTTTGTGTCGGCTAGCCAGAGTAAGGTCTTCGTCTAACCAAAGAGGATTGGGGTTGGAATGATTGCTTAGAAGAATAGCTTGGTTGCTTGAAGTTCAAGCATTAAAGTCACCCATTAAAAGGATATTACCTTCATTCCTTAGGCTAGAAATATCATTCTCTAAACCATTGTAAGGACTATTTTTATCTAGATTATTTTTCTTATAGAAGTTAGAATTAATGGGGGAAAAATAACAGATTGCTATGTAGGTCTTTTTATCATTAATGTCAGTAATCTCAATCCAACTATATTGGTTGTAAGGGTTGTTTTTATAAATCCTAGCATGGGGGGAGATGTTCTTCTTAATGTAGCAAGCTATGCCCCCAATGCCTCTATGGGAGGATCGCTTGTTCCAGGTAGACCATAGTGCAAAGCCATCTATGTTAGGGACCTTAGATTCTTCATGCTCCCAAGTTTCAACAAGCAATATAATATCAACATCATTTGAGATCCAACTGAGCTTGGGGCCTTTGTTCCATGGAAAGCCCCGACAGTTCCAAGAAATAATTCAGAGCATGTTGAATTGCTATTTATTACTATATTTTTGGATAATATCTCGAATGACGGCTTTTATATTTATGATTATTTCCCATTTTCATTCCTTCCTAGCTTCTTTTACCTTTTGAACCTCCTTTCTTAATTCTGCTTAATCTTCTAGAATGAGATCTTCATTTATAAATATTCCCGTTCCTTTTAGAATTGAGGTTTTACTAAGTATGTGATACTTATGGTAAGTAGAGCTCACCTTTATTCGAACCAGCCTTCCTTTATTCTCAGTTAATTTCCCTAACCTTGTTGCTTTTGTGAGACACGTGGTTTCAATTTGTAATCTATTATGTAATTTTGTTTGGGCTATGGCTAAAGTATTCTCATCTACCTCCTTTTTCAAACCGAATATTATAAGGTTCAAGGCCTTTTTTTTACGCTCATGGTCTAATTCGATCAATTTTTTCATTTCATCTTTAATTGGTTTGATATCTAATTTACCTGCCCCACTATTTAGGGTGAGACTATTGTTAACTTTTTCTTCTAGTTATTTAATCATGTCCTTCATTTTAAGACTCTCTATATTATCAACATCTCCTTGCTAGGATGTTTGGTTCGTATCTTGGTTTTATTTTTCTATGACGTGCAACCTAGTCTCCATTGCCTCCATTTTATTCTCCAATAGTTCTATTTTATTTTCTATTTGTTTTTGGATATTTTCTTCAAGAGATGTGAATTTGTTTTCCAGCATGGCTTCTAATTGGGTTTGTATCTTGACTTCTCTTTCTTCTCTACGTTTCTCTAAATACTCTATATACTTATAAAGGCTCTGTAGAGTAACTGTGCTAGGTCTACCTTTGGTAATCTTTGGTAGCTGTGGTGAATTATTAATACTTGAGAATATATGAGCAGATATGTATTAGAAAAATATAAGGAATGTGTGCACCTAAATATCAGCAAACCAAACAACAGACCTTAAGTTCCCAAGTCTGAAATTTTATCAAGAAAAAATCACCGCAGACCCAAGTATTAATCGAGAAAATTCATGGCAAAATTTTCACCGCAGAACCAAGTATTAATCAAGAAAATTCATGGCAAAATTTTCACCGTAGACCCAAGTATTAATCAAGAAAATTCACCGCAGATCCAAGTATTAATCGAGAAAATTCACCGCAGACCCAAGTATTAATCGAGAAAATTTTCACCGTAGAATTCACCGCAAACCAGAGTATAATTATAATCTTAATTATTTTTTAATTAAAATTTATTTTAATTAGTTTGTAATTAATTTAATTTAATTTTTTAATTATAATTAAATTAATATTAACTAAGCCATAATTGTTAATTAAATTTAGGATTATATTTTTAATTAAAATTTCTCATTTTTAGTTGCAGTTTTGACACTTCAACTCTTGAAGGGCATAAGTTGAGTTTTATTTGGCAAAATGAGGTCGAGGAAGGCTCGTTGTATAGATAAAATCATGGAGAATATTTATGGAGTGGTTGCATGACCATATTCAGTCATTTAGTGAGTCTAATATCAAGCTACGAATTTGTAAACAAAATTATTTTTCTCAGTTTAATTTTTTGCATTTTCATTTGCTTATAGCCTCTGTTGAGCATAGATCCATTCGAATACGTTCTCTTTGACCAATAAGTTATTTACAAGGATCAATGGAAAACTCATAGTTCCTTTTAATTAATTAATTTATTTTAAATACTATTATTTTTAAATGCAAATTTTACCTTTTTAATGACATATTTTTGTAAAATGTCTTTCATGTTGAGCACTATTGTTTAATGTGAACATGAATGTATTTTTGAATTAGCTATCTAGTTCATTAGCTTCATAGATCTATTGTTAATTTCCTCTTTCACCCTTATGCTTAAACCAGATTTGTGAGTAATAATTTACTCATAAATCTATCGTCTAATTCTGATTTAAATTTCCATTGACATTATGTGAAATACTTCCTAATGTCATTGGTTCATCATTCATTTTTAATAGATCTTTGAACAACATATTTAGTAATTATAATATTAGTTAATTGAACTATTTCATTATCTATATATTTGTCTTAAGCTATACATGTTAAAATCCTAATCATTTAATTACTTTGCTCTCGGTTGGGTTAGATATACATCTTCCTAATCGAGATAGGCATAGGATTTTTTTCCTTTTGCTTGCATTCTAGAATTAATTTTCATTTTGCGTTCTAGAAGTCCTCTTATCAAAGAGGAAAAATTAGTTTTGGCTTGGTTGAGCTCCAGATCAACTTAAGGATCACTTTCCTGCATGATCAACAAGAAGAGTCAATCTGATGTCTCTTCTCTATTAGTAGGCTAAATTAAAATTTTAAGCTAGTAGAGATGGAGAGAAGGTAACTAGACCTATTTAACTAGACATAACCACCATTTCAAAAGAAAAGGAGCTGCTTTAAGTTCCCGATCAGGTGGTCTCCCATATAATGTTGAGGCAGAGAATTTCGAGCCATAAACACCTCCCAAGCTCAAAGTCGATACACCAACCTTCTCATTTACCTCAACATACCAATGCACATCTCCTTGGTCACATCTCTGAGCCACTGTTGCGATCTCAGTCTCTCCCACATACTCTAATGTGCTTGTCCTCTTCTTCAAATTCACTACCCTTTTTTTCAAATAAGATATGATGTCTACATGTCATGAGAGAAGAGACTCTACATCACTACTAATCAGCTATCCACATGTAGCTCCACAATATTGTTATCCACTCTTGAATATTTTGGCCATCCTCACTACTGTATTCGGGTCTCCTCTTTGAGTCTTCACTGTGATTGACTAATATCTTGATAAAATGAACATATGCCCCATATGAGGCATAGGAAAAACTCTATCATCAATCAAGAACTCTTGCACAAACATAAATTCATAGTCATCAAGTTGCACTACAAAAGCACCCACCTTACCTTTCTAATCTCCCATACGGATAAACAAGTCATCAATTGAAGAAATCATCCACATATCTATGAAGTTAATGGAATTAAAGGAGTCCTTATTTTGCTTGAACCTAATACCAATCTTCCTTCCTTCTTCTTCTTCCACAAATTTGTGGATAGTTTCACCGTCAACCATCCCTGTCACTTGGATGTCTCCCAATTCTAATCCAAAAATATCCAACCGTGTTCTTTCCTTACCCTTGTCATCTTCCTTTTTTATATGGGATGATACTTCTCCTAGTACCTATATCATCCCAAATTTAGCTTCATCTTACTACTATAAAGAAGCCACCTTTTTCTTGATTAGGAAATTCCTTGCTAAGTGATATTCTCTACATATCCAACAAGATATGGGATTCTACTCTTTGGCCACACCTACATGTTTTCCTTCTTTGGAACCCTTCTATTTCTCCTAGAAATTCTTCTTCTTCTTGCCATTATCACTCCACACCTCCTAAGTATCCTTTCCATCCATATATTAATCAAGGAGTTTCTCTGCTACGGTGATAACTACTGCAAGAGATGGGAGTCCATGCTTCATGACATCCTTTTTTACCCATGGCTTGAGATTCTAATAACGACATACACCCTGTAATTTTCATGCATATCCCTAAGCTCCAACATAATACATAAGAGCTCTTTAACATAGGTTTGTATCTTGTTGGTATGCCTATTCTTTCTCAAATGATCCCTTTCCATCCATTTTGATTCCCTGGTTCCAACTATGCATACAAATCCTCTTTCAGCTCTCTCCAAGTCTCAATACTTTCTGTGATGCAAACTGTTACTAAGTCCTCGACCCTGGTTCTCCTCCAAAGTTTCATTGTTCCCATGAGATACATGGCTACTGAATTTAATTTTATCTCTTTCAAACAACCCTTCATTTATTCCAGCATTTGTTACATGTCCCAAATTTTTTTTCCAAGTACCTTAGAACTTATTGCACCATCGTACATCTTTGGTTATTTTAGATTCACCTTCATAGATGAAATGTATGAACTCTTCCATATGAAATTCTTCAATACTGCAATGGTATTAGCTTGGTCTCTTATGTGTTCCAGTACAAGTGACTTCACTTGATTCTTCAAGTCCTTCATTTGATCCTCGTGATCTTGGGCTTGTCTAATTACATAGTCAATGGAGTAGCAACTTGATTCAAGGGCCCTCTTAATATCTTGAATTTCTACTCAATGATTTTAAAACTCCTTTCCATGGCCTTCCATATTTGTGCTAGGGTTAAATCAACATCTTAGACCTTCTTAGATAGTGCCACATCATCTTGGTTCATTAGGTTAGACTTAGTGTTCACCAACGTGGACTGCTTCTTCCCAGTTGTGACCATGTTAGGATCAATTAAAATATGATCTATACCAAGAACCAATAGCCAAAGCCTCCTTTCCCAGTTGGAAATCAATTACAAAATCCGCTTCCCCAGTAACCTACAAACAAAAGGAAACTTGTCTCTACAATCTTCCTTTGACTTTTGTTCCTTCCAATACCACCGGTATAAAACCAACAATGCAAATATTAAATCTAATACCACCATCGTGTGTTTAAACTCTTCACCACCTACTTTGGTATCTCTTCTACCTATATGTAGAATGGTACACTCCGATACCAACTATCACGACCCCAAGGTATCCTACAGTGAGAAGGTGCCTTTTGGGTGCACCACAATCCCTCTAGCATGTGGCACTAATGTGTTTCGTCTCTGCCTCGTGGATCAAAAGGTTACTTCACCCAAACTGTGCCTCATAGTAGGTCACTTACATAAACTCTACACCATTCATTACTAAGTAGAATATCATAACTCTTTGATATAGTGAAAGAAATATCACTGCCACTTCTACTTCAATTATATTTCCATCCATAAAGACATGAACATTATATGTAAGATATAAATTCACATTTAACATCATCATACACATACAAAAATTTATAAAGGAATGTCCCAATAGCCGTCTTATTTTATTAAAAACCACAATTACAAAGTATCCCTAAGACAAAGGCTCAATTCCAAATTCCACAAAGCTAGGAAACATCATGTAAATACAAAACACCCTTTTTCCAACCTCATAGAACCCACCTGGGTCACCCATTAGCTTATTTCATGTTGCTTACAGCTCACCAGCTGATTTGGGTTTGATAAAAGGCTCCCTTGAGTCTTACATGACTGCAGGTCTGAGTCACTTGTCTCAGTTCTTTCCCTTTGTACTTCGTACCATCCCAAATTTTAGTTGCATCCTTGATTCAACTCTTGTTCGAAGCTTGGATACTTCTCTTTACTTGCATGCTTCCCTTCCTTTCCTCCCCCATTCCACCATGCAATTCCTTATACGGTTGGTTGCCTCACTTTGTGTGGTTCTCCACCTGACATTACGAGTTGTTTCATCTATTTGGTTCATGTGCTTTGGGTTGGGTTGAATCATCATTTTTCCCAAGCTTCCACAACTCACCCACACAACGTGCTTGCTTGTTGATCACGTCATTCCATTCCATTCAACCAACTTGGATTTGGTTGGTCAATCCAACATTTGGCCCATCACTCGACCCATATTGGCTGGTTGTCTTGGGGACTCATCCCAACATTCGTTCCACGTGGTTTCCACCATGGTTCCCTCTCTCGATCCTACATGCCCCAGGTCGAACTCCTCTCATGTTCAGTTGCTCGTCTAGAGGTGTTTTGGCCTGTACCTTGGGGTGCTCATGTTTCCTCTCATGGAATCGTATTAAGCCTTTTTATCCATCGCTTGGCCAAGTCAGGTGCTTAGTCACTCACATCCATCATGCCACCAAGATGCCCACATGCACCGAATGGAAACCCTAGGTGTCGATTTTTCGACACCTTACATTGGTGCTCCCTCGCGTGACATCCTCTTTCATTTCATTTCTTGTGATATCTTTGTCACAATTTGTGTGATGGAGATGTTGCCTATGGTGTGCGCCTTGGTTAAAGGAGTACACAACTCTAGGGCCTAACATATGTGGATCTTTGATGGGGTTCCTAGCTTGGTGTTACTTGGCCCTCTTCAGAGATTTGGTCATACTTCACATTTGGAGCTTCTATTGTCTAGAGGCATCATTGCGTTTTTGGTGTTAGATGGCGTTTTCTTCTGTTTGAAGCCTTTTTCCTAGTTCCTAACAAATCCTTATTTTTTTGGAGTATTAATATGATACTTCCCAATGTTTATCATTTTTGTGCATTTGTAACTAATCCTTTTTTGCTTCATAATTCAACCATGTTATTTGATGTTATGTGTCTGTTTACAAATTAGTAAACTTCTTGATTACATTTTTCATCCTCTATAAAGTTGATGCTATTACCATTCAATGCATCTTTGTAGGATCCTCTTTAGTTTCAACTATGGAACCTTTGTTACTCTCTTTCAAAAGCCTTGTTCTATTCCTAATGAGTGTTAATTCTTTGAGCATTTTGTACTTGGATGAATTAAAAAATATCATTGTAAGTATCCATTTTTTTGTCCTTTTATGATTCTCCTCATTTAACTTAAGGATGGTGGTATGTAGATATCTACTAGACTTACATAAACCAAATAATTATTTGCCAAATTGATATACTTATATGCTAGGTTGTATGCCATATTTTCCCGAGTTTCTTTTTATATTTTGACATATAAAAATATATAATTTTGATATTCTTTTTGTTATATTAAAAATAAGCTCACTTGTAATTCCTATTAAACCTAATTAAAATTTAATTTCAAAGTGTTTATAATTCATAATAACTTAATTAATTAAATTAAAATAAATTCAATAATTTTATTTTATAAATTATATAAACATAAAGAATTATAATAAAAAAAAATAATTAGTTCTTTAATTAATTTTTTATAAATCAATATTAATTAAATTAATGGTAAATTCATCATCATAAACACAAATATATAGCAAGTAGATGACTTTTGCAAACTCCCTTACCTGAACCCCAAAAATCACTTAACGATAATCCTATTTCCGCTTTGTTTATGGCAGCGTGTTGTACACAAATCTAATTCTAAGAGGCATGCAAAAGTACAATATATTCAAACTTCGTGGTAACGATGAAGGAAAATATTGTTGGATTGGCACGCAAAAGTAGACTATTGTCAAAACCTTTTAAGGCTGAATGTGCTTTAGATTATCGGTGTTCCACCATTATTCTTCCTGTAAGCTTATGGCTATGACTATGGCTATGGATTGGTATTTATAAATAGTAAAGGTCTGTCCATATGTGGTTTTTTCATTATAGCCATGTAATGGTGCACAATAAGAACGACTATAATTCAAATGTGATGTAAACCTGATTTTGGTTGAAAATAATTTAGAGATTTATTTTCCAAAAATAAAGCAGAATAGCAACCATGTCGCATTAATTGATGCAAGGATGTTCACCCAACAAAGGTTAAATTAATTAATAAATAACTAAATAAATAAATTATTATTATTATTATTATTATTTGGTTGTTTTTGTTAAAATATATTTTAAAATTAATTTTATAAATAATATGATTTAGTTAATAAAACATGTTTGTATAAATATATCTATAGAAACGGCTCAATTTTAGTCAGATAATATGTATTCATAGATTTGGTAGTAGCATGGTAGATTATGTTATTTCCGATATCTTTTTATACAATGAAATAATAAATTTTGACATCTTAAACGACCACGAGCCTCATAGACCTTTAATTGTAACTCTCAATTTTGTCATGCATAGAGATCCCATAGAAGATAACCCTTATAACCAAAAGAACTTATTCTTTGATAGAAATAAAAATGATGTTTTTCTAAACGAATTAAAAATTAATTTGCTTCCTTTATCTAGTATAGACAACATAGAAGACCTTTAGCATAATTTTACTATAACCCTCTCATATTCTATTAACAAGTTCTCAATTGAAGTTTCAAGTAATAAAATAAATAGCAAAACCAACCCTTGGTATGATAAAGATTGTAAAAGTGCAAGGAGAGAAATTAAGGAAGTTGTTGACGAGTATCTTAAAATTAGCAAGATAAAAATATACAAAGCCCTAACTAAAAGGAAAAAAATGCAGTATATTCATAAAAAACAAGAAGATATCTTACACCTCTCTAGGGTAGCTCCTAGGAAATTTTGGAGGCAAATTCTAACTAGAAAAACTAAAGATAATAATAGAATTGCTTTACACGACTGGAATTCCTATCTTAAAAAGCTTTATGAATCTCCAAATGTCATAGATAACTTTGAAACCCTACTCACAACGGAAGAATTTTTCTCATTAGAAGACATAGATTTTGGGGTTAAGCACCTGGTAAATAGAAAAGCTAAGGAAATTGAAGGTTACCAGGTAGAAATATTAAAAATTGGAGGTCATGTCCTCATCCCTCACATCCACAAGCTTTTCAATCAAGCAATCAAACAAGGGTTCCCTAAACCATGGACTCAGAGCCTCATTATTCATATTTTTAAAAGTGGGGATACAAATAACCCCTCTAATTACTTGAAAATTATGATTAGCCCTCTCTTAGCCAAGTTATATGGTATTATTTTGGAAAATAAAATGAGCATATGGCTTGAAAGTGAAGGTAAGCATGCTAAAGGCCAAACGAGGTATAGAAGGAAACACTCAACAACAGACCACCTCGTTACACTTAGGAGCATTGCGGAGGAATGTTGTAATGATAAATTCAATCTCTTTTGTTTCTTTGTGGACTTTAGAAATACTTTCAATACGGTACCTAGAAATAAGCTATGGAATATATTAGAAGAGCTAAAGGTTCCTTTCAAGTTGTGAGTTGCCGCTATAAGGTTATACGAGAATGTAATTGCCAAGTTTAAGAGAAATGAGGGGTGGTCGAAAGATATTAAGTGTAATATCGGAGTTAGACAAGGTTTCCCCCTCTCCTTTACCCTATTTGGCATTTACATAGACAAGATAGAATGTTTTTTAGAGGAAGCAGGGTGTGCTGGCATGACCTTAGTTGGAATAGTCTCTATGCTGACGATATTGTTCTTCTGGCAAGGTGCCCATCTGATCTTGGTAAGCAACTAAGAATTCTTAAGGATTTCTTCTCTACCATGGGTATCACTGTTAACACTGAAAAAATAAAATTTATGATTATCAAATCGAAGAAGGACACTTACGCTAATTTTGTGTATGACAATAACAACTTGGAGGAAGTGTATTCTTACAAGTACCTAGGAATCAATATTCATCACAAGCTCTACTGAAACTATAACATTGAGAAAAGGATTAATGGAGGGTGGAAAGCTTATTTTGGTCTTGAAAATAATTGTAAAGAACAAACCTTGTGATGTGGGATACAAAGAAGCTCCTCTTTGAGACTTTAGTCACTCCTCTTATCTTGTATGGATGTGAGGTTTGGGGTTGCAACATCTCTAGAGAATCCTGGAGAACGATTGAGCAAATCCATAAACGTTTTATAATGTATAACCTCAAAATTAAAAGCAATACACCCTATCCTATTCTCCTTATAGAAGTGGGTCTTTCCCCTATCAAGAACCTAGCTATGACTAGGCTCTTGTTTTAACAAGCACAAAATAAATAACACGGGAGACCTTAGACTTCCTAAGATAGCTTTAAATTCTAGCCAAAACCACCTAAGGCTCAAATGAGGTTGGTATAAAAATACCAGAGCCTAGTTAAACCATTGGGAGATCGACGAAAATGTTGCTTTGAAAAATATTAATAACATTAAAAATATTGTTATTTCTAATTTTAAAGAGAAAATGTGGTGTGAGAAAGATTTAGAGGCTAAAATAAAATTAAGATATTATAAGGAAGTCATCAACCCTACTCTAGAAGATCAAAAGTATCTCTCTATTTTAACTAGCTCAAAGAAAAAAATTAATATAACCAAGATAAGAACGAATTCTCATGAGCTCCATAGTGAAACAGGTCATTGGACAGTTCCTAAAACCCCATGGGTGGAAAGGATTTTTCATCTCTGTGAGAATATGATTATTGAGGATGAAAACCACTTTCTCTTAGAGTGCCCTGCGTACACCCACGCCCACATTAGATCTTAGTTTCATAATATTTGTTGCAATATCGAACTTCCTAGCCTTTTAGCATGTCAAAATTATAGTGAGCTATTCATTTCTTTAGGTTTGATAGACCAGAGTTTGGTCTGAGTGGAGGTTAACCATCATCATCATCACCATATAAATTAAATAAATGATAAAAGTGAATAAATTTAAAACATAAATATAAATATAAGTAAGAAAAACTTTTTTAATATTAAATTTGATAAAAATTCAAATCTTAAAATTATTGATGTAAAGGCCTTACATATTAAATTTTATTTAATTATTTATTGTGTAATTAAAAAAAATATATTTTAAAACTAAATTTATAAAAATATGATTATTTATTTATTGTGTAATTTAAAAAAAAAAATGTATTTTAAAATTAATTTTATATAAATACAATTGCTTTAAAAAATATTTATATAAGTTAAATAGTTGATGAAACATAATAACCATGAGACATAAATGTAAATAACAAAGAGAATTGTAACATTAAATTTAACAAAAAAAATTAAATATTGAGTTGGAAATCAATCACTTAACTAATAAAAAAATACTAAAATATGAAATGTTTTCAATATAATTAAACCTATCAATTTAAAAATACTTAGCTGCATTTTTGGGAGCTTGAGACAAGTTATTTTTTTTTTTCTTATTTGTTAAGTTGTTGAGTTCTTTGAAGATTACATTATTTGAGAAACCTGGACCCATGGACATTTAAGCCATCAAAAATTACTTGAGACATTTAATCTGGGCCACGCCAATCCTTAACATGACTTGATTTTTGGCACCTATTTTAAAACAGATGACCTTCACATCAAGGAATGACTCAACAATACACCTCTAACATAAAATAACACCCATCACCATTTAATATTCTATACCCAAAGGCGAAAACAAGCCAAATAAAGTCAAATAAATTAAATGATGAAATTAAAAAATTTAGTCATGAGATCAACTTACTATCTTTTGAAAGCAAAATATAAAATCAAAGGAAATATTATATTTATTTTCTAAAATGATATAAAAATGATATAATATTCATTATAAAAAATATAAAACTTAATACACTTTATTTATATTACACCTGTAAAATTTAATAACGAATTTTATATACTACTTTTTTGCTGGCAAATTTTCCCGAATTTCAATATTCTCAAACTCAAACATTAACATTTTACTACATGGGACAGCGTACAATGTGTAAGATTAAATTTTCACATAGTATTCATATTATTTATTAATAATACCTCACTAATCAAAGAGCTAATTTCAAATGATTTATATTAAATGGTTTGTGAATCAATTTGTCTTTCACAGCTTGATATTGTCGACATGTTCAGGACTAGCTACCGCTTGCCTCATTAGAGCGTTCTCTGCTGCAAATTACTGACGAGGATAAAAGCTGAGCCTAGTAGCCTTTATATTTAGAATCAAAAGATTCTAATTACCTCTTAAGGGTGTTTTTTAAGAATTACTTTTCTAGTTGCTATTGTGTATTAGTTTTTATTATTGGGCTCAATGTTAGATGGATTGAGTATTTTTATGCTTTAAGATTAATAATTAATAGTTAAGAGAAAACTAATAGTTAAAAAGCATAATAGGCACATTCATAAAATAATCAAATAACTGTTTCTTGCTTAACAGTTTCTTGATAGCTTAACTTGGAGGTTTATTCCCTCTTTGTTCTAAAGACACAGATTATCTTGCATAGATAAATCTATTTGTTCATCAGTCTTTCAAAACTCAATTTTTTTGGTATAAATTTTCCAATTCAAAATTTGATCATTATATTATTTTTATTTTATCCTAATTCAAATAACAAACTAAAATTACTTATTTTTACTTTTACTTCATAAAATATCTCATTCCAAGGCAACATACTACTACTTCAAAACCAACTATAAGAAATCCATGGATACATTTGGACAACGGTCTTCAATCTATAACAAAAAATAAATACATTTGGACAGCTGACTTCAATCTATAGTGGAGTCCAGAGGTAATCTTGTAGCCTGATTGTACTTAATCTCATGAGACTTAAATTGATTTTAAAAATTATGCTTAGCCAATTTGGTTTTAGGTTAATGTTGCACACGTAAATGGACTACGCGTTATGAAGCGCATTTATAGAATAAGTGTTGCAAAAGAGAAGGCCAGACATACAAAATTCGAGATTCTTTTAGATAGTACAAACACTAAGAGCCAAGGTTTCCATGCAATTATTTTTTTCAATAAACTATATACAGTCATTTCTAGCCCGGTAAACGTTTTCAGGAATTTTCAGGATTTTCAGCATGAACGCTTTTAAAAGGCTTTCAATATTCCTTTTCTAGCCCGTAAACGTTTTCAGGAATTTTCAAGGCTTTTAGAAGGCTTTCAATATTTATTTTCTAGCCCGTAAACGTTTTTAGGATTTTCAGAATCAACGCTTTTAGAAGGCTTTCAATATTAGATATTGAAAATTTGGGCAAGTAATATATATTTTGTTGTGAAATAATAAATATCATCTTATAGTATATAGTAGTTATTAGCTTTGGAATATTTTTGGATGTAACAATACCTTAATATTATTATTATTTTTAAATTTGGAGTATAAGCCTCCTCATAGTGGTAGCTTCTGTATATGTTGAAGTCTTATTGATTTAAGGAAGGGAATTTTAATAGTTTGTAGTTTTTTTTTTAATTGGAATTTGTAGTTTATATATAGTTAAATGTTTAATTGTTTTTTTTTTTATTAAAATTTGTGGACACAGTTTTGGTTAATTTATTATTTTATTATTATTTAAAATGTAGAAATAGATTTGAATTCTTTAAAAGTTCTGAGATTAAATCTGGACTATGCCCTTAGTCATAGTCATAGTTTTTGATTTATCGAGGGTGAAGTTTAGTTGGTTTATGTTTTTTCTTCTATTGGAATTTGCGGTTTATATACCATTTCATGTTTAATTTATTTATTTATTTTTTATTAAAATTTGTGGACACAGTTTTTGGTCAATTTATTATTTTTTATTTATTTAAAATGTAGAAATATATTTAAATTAAATCTGGAGTATATCTTTGTAATAGTCATAGTTTTGAAATTCTTTTTTTTATTAGAATTTGTGAACACAATTTTTGTTCAATTTATTATTTTTTTTATTATTTAAAAGGTAGAAATAGATTTAAAGTCTTTAAAAAAATTGAGAATATTTTCTCTATTCAAATTTAATATTTAGAATTTATCATATTTGATCTTACTTTGAAATTGTGTATTATATATAGACTTAACAAGTCAAATTTACTATTTCAATAATTTTTAACCAAGGACAAATTTGATATTTTTTTTTTTTTTAATTGGAAAATTTAATAGAAAAGGACAAAGACCTAGAACATTTGAACTAAGATGAATTTGTGATGAAAACCTAAAAATAATTAAAAATAAGAAATAATTTATATATTAAAAAAGTGCCATAAAAGGTTTAGATTAACTATTTATATAATTCTTGTTGAAATAAATAGGATTAAATATTTATATAATTCTCATTGAAATAAATAGGCTTAGTCTAATATATAGACAAAATGATTTTTTTTTCATGAGATTTTTTTAATTAATTTTAACCAAAATCTAGAGTTTTTTAAAACTTGAGTTTAAATTGTTTAATGTATAGAAATCTGTTTATGCATTCAAAAATGTATTTTAAACAACAAAGACTCACAAATTTACATGAAATTATTTGTTTATTGCAATGAAAAAAGTCATTTCCTATTTTAAACAAAAAAAATCACAATTTTGCTTGAAATTGTATATCTTCCATAACTTAAACTTAGCCAAATAAACACATGTAATGAAAAATGCTAATAACCACATGTAATGAAAAATGTTTTAAATATTTATGGGTTAGTGGGTTATGTAGGAGTGGGTTGGTAGCATTAAAATTATAAATAACTATATTGGATTATAATCTACCATGATTAATTATAATCAACCATAGTAAATTATAATAAGTGGGTAGTTAAGAGGTGTTTGAGTTGGTTGATCAATGATTAGATGAATTGTATGGATCAATGGTTAGAGAATGTGTTGGTTGGTGGGTTAATGGTGAAGAGGTTTAGTAGATTAGTGATTTGAGTTATGTTGGGTTATTAATTTAATAGGTAATGAGTTAGATATTAAGGGGTTCATAATAATGAATTGGTCTTAATAAGTGGTGCATCATGTATTGTATTAGAGACTAGGGATTTAATGGTTTCATGATTATATAAGATGAATTGATTTTTGTTTCTAATCTGATCCAATTTAATGGTTTCACGATTAAATAGGATGAATTGATTTTTGCATTTAATCTGAGCAGTATTTCTTGCATATTGCATCGGGTTTCTTCCATATTGCATTGGGTTTTGATTCTCAAATATATCCCACAATGTATTACATGTACATAAATAATTATTCTTTGATTCATGAATTTGGATTTTGATTGATCTCATTACTGTTGGTGCAAGAGTAGTGTATTCTCTAGAGGTGCATAAATGTATCGGGGAGTAACAAGGTTGGTATCTACATTTCAATAATGTAATAACAAAACCAATGTTTTACTAATCGACCTTCTAACAATTTTTTAGTTTTCCACGACACCATTTTCAGTATATGGAATGATTCCTAATCAATGTGAAGTATGAAATGTAGTTAACTAGTTGGATTGGAGTTTTCATCCTTTCATGGTCATCAGATCAATTGGATTAATGTGTTCTATGCTTCTTGTGTTTCTTCTTCTACTTATTATGCTTCTATAAGTAGGGTGCCTTGAACCTTATTTGAATATTTTTGAACAGGTGTAAGTTCTTCTCAGGCTTTAGTTATTCCAAAATTAAGAATTTTTATATGAATTTCTCAATCAACGGTTCAAAGTGAATTTTGGTCAGTTTTTATCACTTCTTCTATCATGGATATGGATAACAAGACCCTCAAATGCTGCTACTTTGGGTGGAAATCATTTATATATGACGGTTTTTGTATATGCAATTAATTGTCATGTATTTTCTTAACATATTGGTGTCAAATATATATGCATATCATTGTACAATCACATTTCTCGATCAAATATTAGAAGTGAATTTTGGTCAGCTTTTATCATTTCTGCTATCATGGAGATGGATAACAAGACCTCAAATGATACTACTTTGGGTGGAACTCATTTATATATTCGAGAATTTTTGTATATGAATTTTCGTGTATTTTATTAAGAGATTGGGGTCAAATATATATGCATACCATTGTACAATCAATCATTCTAACTGAAACTTACAATTTGGCTTGAAATTGTATATTCCAATGAAAAAGGCTATTTCTTCCATAACTTAAACTTCACCAAATAAACACATATAATGAGCAATGTTAATAACCACATGTAGCTGTGAGAAATGTTTTAAAAACTTATGGGTTAGTGGGTTATGTATGAGCGGGTTAGTAGCATTAAAATTATAAATAACTATATTGGATTATAATCTACCATGATTAACTATAATCTTGACCATAGTAAATTATAATAAGTGGGTAGTTAAAGTGTGATTGAGTCGGTTGATCTATGATTCTAGGAATTTTTAGTTAGTGGATCAATGGTTTTAATCAACCATAGTCAATTATAATAAGTGGGTAGTTAATAGGTGATTGAGTTGGTTGATCGATGATTAGGTGAATTGTTGGTTAATGGATCAATGGTTAGAGAATGTGTTGGTTAGTGGGTCAATGGTGAAGGGGTTAAGTAGATGAATTTTGGTCAATTTTTATCACTTCTTATATCATGGAGATGGATAACAAGATCCTCAAATGTTGCTACTTTGGGTGGCAATCATTTGTATATTTGACACTTTTTGTATATGTCGATTAATACCCATTTATTTTCTTAACAGATTGGTGTCAAATATATATACATATCATTGTACAATCAATAAATAATTCTAACCTGCTTAAAATTGTATATTTGAGTGAAAAAGACTATTTCTTCCATAACTTAAACTTCACCAAAAAAACACATGTAATGAGCAATGCTAATAACCACATGTACTGAGCAATGTTTTAAGAATTTATGAGTTAGTGGGTTATGTATGAGTTGATTGGTAGAATTAAAATTATAAATAACTATATTGGATTATAATCTACCATGATTAACTATAATCAACCATAGAAAATTATAATAAGTGGGTAGTTAAGGGGTGATTGAGTTGGTTGATCTATGATTAGAGGAATTGTAATGGCCCTTGATTTATTTCATTTTATATTTTTTCTTTTCTTTTTAATGTCTTTAGGAATCGATAAGTAGGGTAGTATTATACTCATGTGATACAATGTGTGGGCAATGCCAAACATTATAACCTACATATAATAACATTTCAAAGCAACTTTGTGGGGTTGAATCCCTTGCCTTATATAATATGGATCCCCATGTAGCATGTTTCAAGCTCATAACTTTTCCAAAGAATGCAAATTGAACAAAGTGCAGAAAAAATTGAAAATTATTTGCTTCAAGCACAAAAGGTACAAAAATGCACATGTAGAGTTATGTTTTTTTTTTTTTTTTTTGAGTAACTTGACAATAATGATGAAATTTATGTATTACACCAATCCTTCTCCTCCACTTTACCTTGACATACAGTAATGCTGAAATTAGCACATTCAAAATCAAATTATGTGTAAATAGAATGTAAAATACTGTAATATTTTGATTAAGTGAGACAATTCAATGTTGAAAATTGGTCATAAACAACTACGAGAGGAGAAAGAAAATGCACCAAATCAGTGTGGAAGGAAATAATCTCAGCATCAAATGTACAATTCACAGCCTTTTTCCACTTTTTGGGAATAAAGTATGCTTTATGAGGCATAAAAATCCCTTTGCATTTTTTTATAGGTCTCTGTGTGGTCAAATACATAGCCAAGTCTCATAGAATATCATGTTGAATAAAGGAAATCTTGTGGCTGCTACCATAAGATTTCACAATGTTTCCTCTAAATAGTAAATTGAAGGTTTTATGTCACCTAAACGAATTATTTATTCAATGCTCAACAAGAGATCCATTTCTCTCCTATAAAACAATGTAAAGTTTTTATGTCAGTGAATAACTTTATTGATATCTCTATTTCGTAGCAATGCTTTAAACTAGTTCATCCAATGGTAAATTTTGAATTTGTTTTTTGGAAAAAAACTTTGAATATAAACCTTGTGCGTCACAAACTAGTCCAAATGCCTAAAAGAAGTTAAGAAAGGACAAGCAAAGACTAATCCAATCACCTTAAGAGAAAGTGGTAAAGGACTATACAATTTTGATCAAGTGAGATAGTTCAATATTGAAAAAGAGTCTCTTTTTGAGCAAATATTTGATATTGGAACTTGAAAGATAATCTTTGAAGATTGAGAGGCAATCTATGTTGGAAAGATTATACAATCTGTAAATTTCGCATGATATAAGACATTTTGTTTACTAATTTTTATATTCATCAATCTTCTATATGTGACTATTCTTCTAAAATTTATGTCTTAAGGAATTTCTTTTGCAACATCTAGTACAATTGTTAGTTTTAAAGTTTTCAAATTATCTGACAACCCCAAACAAGTAGTTATCTAAAAACTAACATGGTGCCAATTGCTATGGGTTTTATAAGCCATTTGTTCCAAGAAAGTATGATATTCAGAAAATGTTAGAAGCTATCAGTAACTTAATCTATGTGACTTTGCTAACTACTTAGGGCTATCTTATTATAAAATATTGTTGAATATCTTGTCCTGTTACACATATCTCTTGAAAGAGAATATATCTAAAGCCTAGTATGAAACATCTTTGCAGTGGATGTCAGAACAAGCTATGTTGTGTGCGTGAGCGATAGAATCTTCGCATATTGGAATCGTTTTAGAAACCATTATGAAAAGTTCAGTTTTGAGAATCAAATTCAGTGTGGGCTCAACATACAAGTGGGCTTAAAGTCACATCCTAAGTGACTTAAAGGTTCCTCTGTTGAATAAATCGATTCGACCATCTATAACTATTTGAAAAGGGTATATACATCAAATGAATGCATGTAAATTATTATATCTGTCCCCTGGTCACTCCTCAGTCTCGTCAATACCTCAAACAAATAGTTTTCGGATTCAAGGAAAGAAAACTGAATCCTCTACGAATGATTCCAGCTCACAAAAACATAATGGAAAAAGTAAAATTCACTCAGAATCATAATATATTTCCTTCAATCTGTCCACAAAAAGCTTAACGTTCTATATAACAGAATGATAATACTAGATTTATCATATAGAAGTGTACATATAATTTTCTATGGCTGGAGTTGGGAGTTGTCCCCAGATTTCCCAGTGGTGAATATGGCTTCAAATTTCGTAAGGGTTCACATACTGAAATGCAAATACAAATTGCCATCAAAGAATGCAGTATGTGTGGGGATTTGGGCATTGAGAAGGAACTTTTTTAGTGCGAAAGATGTTTATATCGCCTTCAACACAGGTTATATTTCAGTAATTCATTTCTAATTTTAATATCCTTCTATACTAGTAATAGGCCTGTTAGTCTTTCTACATCACCCAACAACCCCAAGAATCTAAGCGAGAATGGTTTCTGAAAAACAGTTCATATATTGATAGTCTATTTCCATAATATCCTAGACTAGGTTTTGTCCGAACTCTGAATGGGTGTTTGTGCTACATCCAGATACTGCAGCAAACTGTATGGACATGGAGAATTGAAAGAGTTGATCTGCGACTAGTGTCTACATGAACACGAAAGCAGCTGCAGGAGAAACAGAAACACGAAGAAAATGAAGACTGCACAATATATTTCAAGAAAGGAGACAACGGATTTAAAATCAAGTTCAGACAACGAAAAAGGAAAAGGCAGGAGCTCAAGTCACAACGTGGAATGCGTTAATGAACCTCCAGCAGCAACAACAACAAGTAACAATGAAAATCCACTACACCATTCTTCCCACAGGAAAGGAATGGTTGGAGAGAAAGATTAAAATATAAAACAATGATATAGATATACGTCTCTTGCAAAGCTTCTTTCAGCGTCTCATAATTCAGAACAACAGACACACCTCTGCTTTTACATATACGTTTTTTTCTAAAGGTAGAACGGAAATATGCAATAATACGTATTTTTCGAAAGGTAGAACGGAAATATGCAATAATGTCTTTAATATGCGAAAGAGTACACTATTGTTTTCTAGGTCAAACTGAAATCGGGATATAAGTGCGAAATTTTAAGCATTTAACTGTATATATTTGTTCTTATGGTCAAACTGAAATGGGAATATAAGTGCGAAATTTTAAGCATTTAACTGTATACAAATTTTGTTCATATGTTTAAATGTTTAGCTTATACATTTATGAGTGTTTTAAAACGTCTTACGTTTAAATGTTTAGGTTATACATTTATGAGTGAAATTTTAAGCATTTAACTGTATATAAATTTTGTTCCTATGTTTAAATGTTTAGCTTATACATTTATACATTTATGAGTGTTTTAGAACGTCTTATGTTTAAATGTTTAGGTTATACATTTATGACTGTTTTTGAACGTTATCGATATATAGTGTATCTAGACATCTATGAAATAAATAGCGTTACCCTATATATAATTCTGGATTTAATAAATTAAATTTATTCATGTTCCGATAAAATTGGAACGATACAGAGAAGATTAGCATGGCCCCTCCACAAGGATGACACGCACAAATCGAGAAATGGTTAAAATTTTTCTTCTAAAAAAGATAAATTAAATAGTTTTTTTAACACGAATTTATCTTAATACAATTTCAAATATTTTTTTGTTGGTTAAATATATATATTTGAATGCATAAATGAATTTAACACTTGAAAATCTAATAACACTCGAATTATGTTAAATAATTTAAACTCAAAAACATTTTGAAAAAATCTATTTTGTCTAATTTGATATTCAATTAAAATTACTTCAAATAAGTTCAATAAAATTTATATATTAAATTTAGGTTGTAAACAAGAGTTATGGAGTTGTATATAACTGTAGAGATGGTATATAGCTATAGGAAAAGAAATTATGTTCTCCAACTTTTGACATTATAATGAAATAGTTTATGTGAATGGTCATTTTTTTTAAAGTAATATTTCAGAATTTAATGTTCATGTTTTTTAGATTTTTGGAATAATCTTAAATTTGGAATGGAGATGAGGATGGCCCTCAATTATTGGAGTAGGGATGAACATCAAGAATAATTGAAGAAATGTTCTACATCAATGTGTTGTGGTTATGTGTAATATTCTTGATAATATTGATGAGCACCATCATTAGGTATCTTTTAGGGGTTAATTGTCACCTTTTTAGCCTTATTAGTCTCATTTTCTCACATTTAATTACATTATGGTCATATGTTTCTTAGTGTAGATCGTGATTAAGGTTTTTCATACTTTGAATGCCTAATATGTTTTAAATGTAGGATAATCATGAAGATATGCTATTTTTGTTGAATATTGTGCAATAAAAGCTTGGAGTACACAACAAGGAGAGATTAAATGGGTGTTGAACACCTCCTTAACTCCTAAAGGCAGCCAAAGGACCCTCGATATTCTCTCCAAGAACTCGAAATCAAAGGCAACTAAGCAAGTGGAAGACCAAGTGAACCAAAGCTCCACTTCTCTTACAGTCAAAGGGGACAAATCACCTACTTTTTAGGGAGTTGTTGGTAGCTACACTTTAGGTAAAATAGGGCAGAGCAAGAGCTCATTAGGATTAAAATTTTAGAGACATCTAGGAGACTCTTAGCTCTTGTAATATACTTTTATGACTTTCATGGCTATGTAATGAGATTGTTTCTGCAATAAAATGAGTATTCAGTTTATCCTTCACTGATTTAGTTTCAAAGAGTTGAGCTTGTGGGTTAGAGCCTAGTCCATTGGCTTCAGTCTCTCTTGCGTATTTATGTTTACTTTCCATGCCATTGTAGCTAGTTTATTTCATGTGTTGTAGTTAGTTCGCTTACATTTCATTTTGTTGTGTTTAGTTTGCTTCCATTTCATGTTGCTGTAGTTAGGCTCTTGTAGATCATGGTACAGTAGCATATAAAACTGCAAAGTTGCGTGTCAAAGCCTCCCTCTCTCACCTCTTTCATTGGAGCTTGAGGAGGGTAGATCTTCACCACAGACCCAAAATTTCTTTCAATTTATGATTTCTTGGAAAGGATAGACAGGTTTCTATATTTATCATGAACATGTTATGAATGTTGAGTTAGGTTTTTGATTCAAATGCATAGGTAGGTTTTATTATTAGATTCAACTCATCTTTTCCACCATTTTCATCATAAATTTGTCAATGTTAATTGCATGAATATGTAGTTTTCTTGCAGGTTTGATTGGAGAAGCAGAGGAGGACTCCACTAGCTTCCCTAGCTTCAGTTTCCACCCTCCACCAACATACTTTCAACAAAATTGCCTTCATCCCTGTTTTTTAAGATCTTCACCACAACACCGAGAGTTACCATAGAGGTGCAATACTGGCTTTGAAATAAGTTCCGAGCTTGGCCAAGGGGTTGGCCACCTTCCATCCACCTAAGTCCACCTTCATCCCACCTTTCCTACACCTTTCCTCATCATTTCTAGCCTCAAACTACCCTCGGTCTGTTCCTTGTAGTGTTTCAGGACATCTTATAGCACTATAGGAAACCATGTAGCAAATCTTGTAGCAGCGCCAGTTAGCCACTTCTTCAGCCCAAAAAATATTTCTCACCTCACCTAGACCTAACATAACCTCCAAGACACCTTCAAATTTTAATCCATGAGTCTAAGACCTTCTTAAGCCACCTCAATGCATCCTTCGTTTGCTACAAAACAAAGTATTTACAAGCATAGTTAGCTCACGAATAGATGCATTGTTAAAACATAGTAGTCGAGCATGAAGTAGTTAGAGGTTAATTAGCCATTTGGCCCAACAATGTGTGCTTAGATCAGTTTCCCTTTCTGCAAGTTTAATTCAACAATTTACTTTATGAATTCCACTTAGTTTAACTCTATTTCTTGCTTTAGCCTAATTGTGGTTTTCCTTTCTTGTAAATAGCTAGGTGTGTCCTTATGCTTTAGACTAGTTTCTTTCTTGCCGATAAAGTAATTATCTTGAGTTATTTATAGTCTTAGGTTTCATTCAGAAGTGTGACAGACTTCATCCCCTAGAAGTAGCCCTAGCAGTAACACCCCTTCATAAGACTAAGAAGAGGATGACATGAGTGGAATGCATTTTTTGTGTATATAGAACTATCACTTCCAATTTTGTATGAACCCCGGGTTGATAAAGTAAAGTAGAGTAGCCTATGGGAGTTGCAACACTCTTGGTGCAATACCAGGGCTCACCACTTTTTTTGGTGTTGTTGTCGGGGAGGTGTCTAAGTAGATTCTTTGATTATGTTTTAACATTTTTTTATGTGTTTCTTTTGTATTCAGTTCCAAAATATTGAAAAATACAAAAACAATTTGACTTTCATGCCTCGTAGGAGTAGGGATAACCAAGGCAAATTTTTACCAAAAACCCCCACATCCCCACACAATCACTCTTCACTCTTCTTCAGTGAATATGAGGTTGAACACACCATAGGTGAGTCTCTTGAAAAATTTGAATAACCTATTGGAGAAGAAGAACTTGCTTCACCCGAGGAACCTGCTTCAACAATTCAAGCCATGGTTGATACTAGGGCCCAAGGAGTCTTTACCATTATAAGAGACAAATGGGGAAACTAGGATGAAGAACATTAGTCCGTCAGCCCTTCCACATTTATGTGGAATTACTTACAAGGATCAGGACACCTTCATGTTCAAATTTTATGTCGTCTGCAGGACCTATGACTATGCCTTAGATGACCAAAAGTTGAAATTGTTCTCATCCACCCTCAAGGATGTAGCCTTCCACTAGTTCATGGGTTTGCCCGGGAAAAACATCACTACCTGGGCACAGATGCAAGAGTCCTTTAATAACAAAGACATGGACTACTGTAGGTCCAAAGAAACTAAGGAGTAAATGTTTAGGATGACTTTAGGACCTGATGAATCCCTAGAGGACTATGAAGAAAGATTACAACTAAACTACAAAAGAGCCAACTGCAACCTTGATCCCGGATCATTTAAACTCGTACTTCTTCGAGGGATCAAAGAGGAGGTTATAGAAACCCTTAATATGCTATCAGGAGGAGATATCTACCAACTACTTTATGAGGATATCAAAACTATCTTTAGGAATCACTCTAGGGTAGTTAGGAAGAAACGTAGAGCTAGCCAAAGCATGAAAAACACCCCTTCCACTTCCACCTCCATCAAGAATGATATTGGAAATATGTTGGAGGACTTCAAAAGTGATATTCTGCACACCTTTTCTCTGCAAATGGACACAATGCAGATCAAGAGGAAGTAAGAGAAATAAAAAAGGGCCTTGGTTATCTTATGCCCTAGATGTACTAGAAAAAACCCTCAGAACGAATGCCCACTAATTGTCATAGAAGTTTGATTAATATATGAAGATAATCATGCCACACATAAGTGTCCCTCCTTACCTGGGCTCAAATATGTATATCAAGGTAGGGAAGTAGGACCATAGCAACTCTGTTTCATAAATTAGAGAAGTTCTCAAGGGCCTCGGTCATATCAACAGGGCATGCAAGGTGCACCTTACTCCTATCAGCATACCAATCAGAATGCACTTATGAAATATTGGTACACTTCCACTCCTACATCATTGCCTACACCTCCTACTTGGCCTTACAACCCTCCATATCGCCCCTAGCCTGTGAACCAACCATTCTAGTTGTATGTTCCTCAACCACCTCAGTGGAGCAACCCATCACAAGGGTGGAGGCCCCAACATAATCAACCACCTGCCTTACTTCCTCCACCCCAACCTCAAACTCATCTCACCCATTCTACTCCACCCAAGTAGCCTCAGATGCCTGCATAACCCAATCCGAACCTGAACAACAAGTAGGCACAACAGGTTTATAGTGGAGACACATCCTATCCAACTTATGCTTTGGAGATACATGAGATTAATCTCATGTCATGTTAGGTCCTTATATTACTATTATAGTCCCTTATTGTTGTTAGTGTAACCCCCTTATTGTTATTGCTGTACCCTTGTAACCCCCATATTGTTATTATTGTGCCCTTACATTATTATTGTTAGGTTGGCTAGGATTACATTGTGGCCCCACGGACTCCTATGTATAGAGAAAAGGTTTTTCCATTTGTATCATCCAAGAATTGTTCATTCATGTAATGTATTGGAGGTTACCCCCTCAAAGTGGCTTATTTATAAGTCATTGATATCTCTTTTCTTCTCTTTTTGGAGCTGGTTTCACAACATTTGGTATCAGAGCTTTGGATTCTAGGGTTTCGCTGCCCCAAACAGGTCATCGTGGCATTTTCGCTATAACCTTTTTTTCTACGAAGGTTCAGAAGCTAAAATTTTTAGAGTGTGAAGCTGAAATCCTGAGGAACATTGTTGCAAAATTTCAGAGCTTGGTTCGCAATATTTTCGGTGATATGATTTGTGGAAGTTAGGTGTTTTTGCAGGCTCCCGAATTTAACCTAAACAGGTCATCGTGGCATTTTCGTTATAAAGTTTTTTCTACGAAGGTTCAGAAGCTAAAATGTTTAGGGAGCGAAGAATAAATCCTGAGGAATATTATCAAAAAATTTCAAAGCTTGGTTCACAATATTTTTAGAGATATGGTCTGTGGAAGTTAGGTCTTTTGCAGGCTCCTGAATTTCATCTCAAAGAGGTGATCGTGGGAAAATATTCATAACTCTCTCTTTGAGCATCAGATTAGAACTATGTAAAAAGTGGCTACAAACACATGGACTGTAGTTTTTGTTATATCAATTTTAGAGCCAAAGGCAGATACAGTGACATGTGGAAGGTCGTACAACTTTGCTCTACTGAACCAGTCCATAATTAGGTAATCGTAGGAGATTGGGCATAAATTTTTCTTCAAGAATCCAAATTAGGTCAAACTTGTGGCATTCAAAATAATGTTCAGAGGGCTACTTTAGGGCTGAATTTCAGATATTGAAGACTGAAATCACATAGATAATTCAGTTTCAATATCGAGCTCCTAAAAATTAAGAAAAAAGTGTGTATTTTTTCAAATTGCATAAGTCTTGTTTGAAAAATTAGTTCTAGGTGATTCCAAAGGCCTATTGAGCATATATATCAGTATTGGGTTCTAAAATGCCTCCTAAAAATAATTCAATGCCTATTAAACCTTCAGAAGGCTCTAATATGACTCATGAAGATGAAGAAATTCAACATGAGATGTCAAAAGTCCATGAGCAAGTGCACCAAATTTGGCTATCACAAAGAGAAACAAAAAATGAAATGGAAGTTTTGAAGAAAGGCATGGAAACTAAGATGGATGGTTTGAAGAAAGGCGTGAAAGCTAAGATGAATGGTTTAGAAGCTAAGATGGATGGCATGGAAGTTGACATGGAAGCTAATATGGATGACATGGAAGCTAAGATCGATGAAAAATGGAAAACATTAAGAATGATCTAAAAGTAGACATCTAAGGTTTGGCAAAGTTGATACAAGAAATGTTTCCTAATGGCAAAAAGATAGTAGAGGAAACTCATGATGAGAACAAAATAAATGTTAATCGTGATTTCATAAACTCTAATGTTGGATTAAAGAATTACCATATTCCAAATATGGATATGAGGAAATTTGATGGCAAGGATCTCGTAACATGGATACTACAGATGGAGAAATATTTTGATCTTAATAATGTACAAAATGCACAAAAGGTATGCATTGCAACTTTACATTTAGAACAAAATACATTTGTATGGTATCGATGGCTTTTCTCCCGTAAAAAAATTGTCACTTGGTCAATTTTTACAGAGGAAATGATAGCACATTATGAGGATACAAAGAGCAACACCTTCTTTAGCCAATTGATCAATATCAAACAAAAAGGTTTAGTGGCGGAGCACATTGAGGACTTCCAAAAATTGAATATAAGGGTAACCGATGAACACAGGATTGATGTCTTCATAGGGACTTTAAAGGATAACATCCAACATGAAGTTTGCGTTTGGGAACCAGATTCATTAGAGAAGGCATTTAGGTTGGCTAGAAAAATTGACAAGGAAGCCTACCAATCACATCTATAAAGATGGAAATTTTGCTACTCCTAGACTTCCACAACCTACAAGGTTGACACCACAACAATTGGAAGAAAAAAGAGCAAAAGGGCTTTGCTACAGTTGTGATAGAAAATGCACTAAAGGTCATAAGTGTGCTGAGAAGAAATTATTTTACATAGATTGTGAAGAGGAAGAAGAAAATGAACAAGAAGAGGATATACACCAGGAACCAGCCCTAGAAGAGGAAGAAATGAATCCGACCATATCGTGTAATGCACTGGCAGGAATTACCACTCTTCAAACTCTCAAGATAGCAGGACAAATCAAGAAGAAAAAGGTAATAGTGTTGATTGATTCAGGTAGCACCCATAATTTTATTCATTGTAAGGTAGCCAAGGAATTAAATTGTTTCCTATACCCAGCACCAGAATGTCAAGTGATGGTTGCAAATGGAGGAACTATAAATTGCTCTAGAAAATACCATAATATCAAGCTAACCATGGGGGAATATGTATTGAATAGTCCAATGCTTTCCATTCCTATGGGAGGTGTTGATGTTGTACTAGGAGTACAATGGTTACAATCTTTGGGGACGGTAGCTTTTAATTTTCAAGAATTTTTCTTGAATTTTTTTTCAGAAGGAAAGGAAGTCGAATTACGGGGTATTGAAGGGAAGCCGGGAAGGATAATAAGCTCTAATGTCATGACAAAGCTTCTAAAGAAAGAACAACGAGGCGTAATTGCACAATTGTGCTCACTAGAAGTTCCGACATCAAAATCATCTATTTCTGCAGATCTCCAACAAGTCTTGGACAATCATTCCAAGGTGTTTGAAACTCCCAAAGGACTCCCACCTATTCGTGATCATGATCATGCTATTCATTTGATTCCAGGAATTGTTCCTCCAAACATCAGGCCTTAGAGATATCCTTATGTCCAAAAGAGCGAAATTGAACGTATGATTGCAGAAATGTTAGAGGCGGGTATAATTCAACCTAGTCAAAGTTATTTCTCTGCTCCTGTAGTATTGGTACAAAAGAAGGATGGATCATGGTGCATGTGTCTGGATTATAGGGAGCTCAATAAGCTCACCATTAAAGATAAATTTCCCATTTCTGTGATTGATGAATTATTGGATGAATTACATGGAGCAATTTATTTTACCAAGTTGGATCTTCATTCAGGATATCATCAAATTAGAATGAAGACTGAAGATATTCCAAAAACAACATTTCGAACTCATGAGGGTCATTATGAATTTTTGGTCATGCCCTTTGGCCTTACCAATGCACCTTCTACATTTCAAGGGTTGATGAATTCCATTTTCAAACCCTTCCTTAGAAAATTTGTGCTAGTATTTTTGATGATATACTAATCTACAGCAGGTCTTGGAAGGATCATGTTGAACATGTTGACAGGGTGCTCAAACTATTGCAGGAGAAACAATTATATGCAAAAACATCCAAATGTTTCTTTGGAGTACAAGAGGTGGAATATCTGGGTCATATTGTATCTCACGAGGGTGTTAAGGTAGACCGTAACAAAATTAAAGCCATTAATGAATGGAAAGTCCCCACAACCATAAAGCAGTTGCACGTATTTCTTGGGTTAACAGGGTATTATCACAAGTTGTTAAGAATTATGGGAGAATAGCAACACCTCTAACAACATTATTGAAGAAAGATGCATTTTCATGGACTCCTTAAGCAACTAAGGCGTTTGAACATCTTAAAGGGGCAATGTGCCTAACACCAGTCTTAGCTACGCTAGACTTCACAAAAACCTTTATTGTGGAATGTGATGCCTCGGGAAATGGAATTGGTGCTGTTTTAATGCAAGAAGGAAGATCCATTGCTTTTGAAGGTCATTCAATCAAAGGAAAGTATTTACAAAAGGCTATTTATGAGAAGGAAATGTTGGAAATACTACATGCACTAAAGAAATGGAGGCCTTACCTAATGGGAAGACACTTCAAGGTAAAAAATGATCATGATAGTCTTAAACACTTTTTGGAACAAAGACTATCTTCAGAAGAGCAACAAAAGTGAGTCACAAATTTTTTGGGTTATGACTTTGAAATCATCTACAAAAAAGGGAAGCTAAATGTTGTTGCATATGCACTCTCAAGAAAGGATGAAGAGGTGGAAGCATTGCTTTGTGCCATTTCTATTATCCAACCAGATTGGATAATGGAAGCAAGGGATGAATGGAAGAAGGACGAAGAAGTTTTGACACTCATTCAAAAGTTGCAGCAAGATCCAAGTACATCTGATACATTTGGTTGGAAAAATGATTCCTTATGGTACAAATATCAATTATATATTTGCAAGTATTCCCAACTAAAAAAAAATATTCTTTTGGAATTGCACACTTCTCCTTTAGGAGGACACTTGGGATTTTTAAAAACTTACCACAGGGTGAAGAAAGATTTTTTTTGGGATGGCCTTAAATCTGATATTCAAAAGTATGTGGCAGAATGTTTGGTTTACTAGCAAAATAAAGTTGAGACAATTAAGACCACGGGTCTTCTACAACCTTTATCCATTCCAAGTCAACATTGGGGGGAGATTTCAATGGATTTTATCACAGTTTTACCTAAGTCCAAAGGAAGGAGTGTCATCATGGTGGTAGTTGATAGACTTACCAAGTATGCACACTTTTGTGCATTATCTCATCCATTTAAATCAGGTACTGTTGCTACTGCATTTATGGAAACAATTCAAAAACTACATGGAAACCCGAAGATTATTGTAAGAGACAGAGATCCCATTTTTACAGGAAATTTTTGGACGGAATTATTTTCTTGTTTGGGTACTCAACTAGCTCATAGCTCATCTTATCATCCTTAATCCGATGGTCAAACATATATAGTGAATAAATTTTTGGAAGGCCATCTTCGTTGTTTTGTATCTGATAAGCAAGAAAAATGGGTTAAGTGGTTACCTCTCGCTGAATGGTGGTATAACACTTCCTTCCATACTGCAGCAAAAATGACTCCATTTATGGCACTTTATGGATATCATCCACCGTCCATCACATATTCTTTAAGGGAAAATTCTAGGGTTCAAGTAGTGGAGGATCACATCGAGCATCAATAAGAAGTTCTCCAACTCTTAAAGGATAACCTAAGTTTGGCACAAAATCAAATGAAACAACAGGCAACTCAACATCGCAGTGAGAGAAGTTTTGATGTGGGAGACTCGGTATTTTTATGGCTACAACCATACAAAAAAATGTCCCTCAAGCAAGCTAAGAAGGATAATAAATTATTTCCAAAGTACTACGGTCCTTACTAGGTGTTGCAAAAGATTGGCACTATGGCATACAAATTGGAGCTTCCTAATTCTTCGAGAGTGCATCCAATTTTCCATGTTTCATGCTTAAAAAATGTTTTAGGGGACAAAATTTGAGTTTAAACAAAATTTCCAGAACTTGATGAGGAAGTAAAAACCATATTGGAACCTGAAGCAGTCACGGAAACAAGAACTCGACAGCTATGAAATCGATCAATTTTAGAGTATCTCATCAAATGGAAGAACTTACCCACTGAAGATTCTACATGGGAGGATGATAATTTTATATAGAAGCACCTGGAGCTACTCAAGCGTTGAGGACAACACTTTTTTGAAGGAGAGGAGCATGTTAGGTCCTTATATTACTAGTATAGTCCCTTATTGTTGTTAGTGTAACCACCTTATTGTTATTGTTGTACCACAGTAACCCCCATATTGTTATTATTGTGCCCTTACATTATTATTGTTAGGTCGGCTAGGATTACATTGTGGCCCCACTAAGATTACATTGTGGCCCCACTAGGATTACATTGTGCCCCCATGGACTCCTATATATATAGAGGAGGTTTTGTCATTTGTATCATCCAAGAATTGTTCATTCATGTAATGTATTGGAGGTTGCCCCCTCGAAGTGGCTTATTTCTAAGGCGTTGATATCTATTTTCTTCTCTTTTTGGAGCTGGTTTCACAACATGTCGGGAAGAGTTATCCTTGAAAATCATCCTCCATCTCCACTTGAAAAGGTTGAGGAGGAAAATGAAGAAAGTAACACTCAGATCCAAAAAAATCCCTTTCCTGAGCGCTTGATCCACTCTAGTCAACACACTCTAGAGGAGACTAAACTTCTAGGAGAATTGAAAAATTTATGTGTGAAAATACCCCTTCTCCAGGCCATTAAGGATGTTCCTATTTAAAATAGGCTCATAAGGGAAAAATGATTTAAGAAACCTGGGAGAAAGAAGAAAAATACCCCCACCATTAATGTAGTAGGACAACTATTCGACTTAATGTTGGGAAGGGTGATCTTCCCAAAGTACCTAACCCTGGTAGTGCAGTTGTGGATGTACACATAGATGGTGTCATAGTCCCCAATACTCTGATTGATCTCAGGGCTGCCATCAATGTAATGACCAAGGAAACTATGCTTAAACTCAACCTCCAAGGGACTTTGAGGAAAACCACAATGGTTTTGCAACTTGCAGACTCATCCACAGTAGCTCCGGAAGGAATTGTTGAGGATGTTATGGTTTCAATCGAATCTTGGGAGCACCATATATATTTCCTGGTCCTTTAGCTAAAAACCAAGTTTAATGGATATCCTCTCATTTTAGGAAGACCTTGGTTAGCCACTGCTGATGCTTATATTAGCTGTCTGACCAGAAACATAACTATAAAGAACTGGCCCTTGTCTAAAGAACTGGTATTATATCCTCCTGCCCAACCTTGCATTGACCATGACCTACCTTTGTGCTTGGAGGATGATGAAGAAGAAGAATATGAAGTATACAACACTATGCCCTACCCCATTTGTCCCATAAATGTTGTATTTAGAGGGGGGAACCTGATGAGGGTGAGCTCATCGACCACATCATTCAGAGCCAACCCCCCAATGACAGTCCAATCGATGACCTAGTCAAAGAGTTTGAAATCCACCCTTGGATGGATTTGCACTCAGTTGATTCAACCTCTAAAACCACCAAGGCTGTGGAATTCCGCCCATCAAGATATCTAAAAATTAACTCATCCCTATTAGCCAAAGAAAAAGAGCAACTATTCCAGCTCTTGAAAGAAAACCTTGACGCATTTTCTTGGGACTACAAAGACATGAAAGGGGTGCATCTCTCGGTGTGCACACATCATATCTACATTAAATAAGGATGAAAGCATGTGCACCAAATCCAAAGGAGAATGAACCCAAATATAAAGGACATAGTGAAGGAAGAACTGCAGAAATTATTGGATGCAGGTTTCATTTATCCCATATCTGATAGTGAGTGGGTGTCTCCTCTTGTCCTAGTCCCAAAGAAGAATGGAAAATGGTGAATCTGTGTTGACTACTAGAAACTAAACAAAGCCACTAAGAAGGACCATTTCCCCTTTCCTTTTATAGATCAAGTCCTAGATGGCCTTGCAGGGAATAAGTTATTTTCTTTCCTAAATGGGTTCAGTGGGTATAACTAGATCCAAATTATCCCTGAAGACCAAGAAAAGAATAATTTCACATGTCCCTGGGGCACCTTCACTTACAGAGTCCTTCCCTTTGGGTTGTGCAATTCCCAAACTACTTTCGAAAGAGTAGTATTGAGTATCTTCTCTAAGCTAGTCCATGAATCTATTGAAATCCACATGGAAGATTTCACACCTTATGGGGATGACTTACAAGAATCTCTCTCCAATTTGGGAAAAGTGCTGAGAAGGTGCATCGAGATGCATCTCTCCTTGAGTTCGGAAAAGTGTGAATTATTAAAAAGAGAAGGAGTAGTCCTGGGCCATTCAATATCACAAGCAGGAATACAGGTAGACCCGAATAAAATCACTATCATAAAAAGGGCACCTTTTCCTCAAAATAAGAGAGATGTCAAAAGTTTTCTAGGTTTGGTTGGCTACTATAGAAGGTTCATTAAAGACTTCAACAAATTGGCTTCACCATTATTTGGATTATTGGCCAAAGATTCTGAGTTTTTTTGGTCCATTCTCTATCAAGAAGCTTTTGATCTCATTAAGGAAAATTTAACTAATGCTCTCATTCTCCGAGGTCCAAATTGGGCTTTGCCTTTCCACATCCACATAGATGCATCATACAAAGCCGTGGGGGTAGCTTTGGGGCAGTTAGAAGAAAAATTACCCTATGCCATCTATTTCATTAGCAAGAATTTTTCCAAAGCTAAAGTCAACTATACTCTCACATAAAAGGAGCTTTTAGCCATTGTCCATTCCTTAAGCAAATTTAGACATTATATTACTAGTTGTTAGACCTTTGTACATACTGACCATGCAACCATCAAGTACTTAATGAATAAACCTGATGTTAATGATATAATAATTAGATGGTTGATGTTATTACAACAATTTGAATTAACAATTTTTGATAAACTAGGAAAGAAGAATGTTGTTGCAGATTTCTTATCAAGACTAACTCTACCTGCAGACGAGGAAGAGATGGTGGATGATCAACTTCCGGATGAACACCTTTTTGCTATATCATCATTCTCTCCTTGGTTTGATGACATAGATAACTACTTCGTTGCTGAAAAGTTCCCTCCAAACCTCTCATCCAGGGAGAAGAGAAATATTATTAGGAAATCACAAATTTCACCTGGATTGGTGGAAATATCTTCAAGTTGGGTCGTGGCCAAATTCTCAGAAGATGTTTGAGGGAAGAAGAGGTTTTTGACATCCTCTCGGCATGTCATGATAGTCCTTGTGGAAGAAAATTTTCTACAAAAAGGACAACCTTAAAGGATTTGCAGGAAGGTTACTATTGGCCTACCCTACACCAAGATATCAGGAGATACACCAGTAGGTGTGACCAGTGCCAAATAATGGGGAGACCTACACCAAAGGATGAAATTCCTTTGCATCATTAGGTGGATCTAGATCCATTTGAAAAATGTGGCAAGATGATCAAGAAGATATGCCATTTTGTTGAAGATTGTGCAATCAAATCTCAAAGTAGACAACAAGGAGATATTACAGAGGAGTTAACCACCTCCTCAACTCCTAAAGGTAGCCAAAGGATCCCTGAGATTCCCTCCAACAACTCGAAATGAAAGGCAACCAAGCAAGTGGAAGACAAAGTGAACCAAAGCTCCACTTCTCTTGTAGTCAAAGGGGAAAATTCACCTACTTTTTAGGGACATGTTGGTAGCTACCCTTTAGGTTAAATAGGGTAGAGAAAGATCTCATTAGGATTTGAATGTTAGAGATAGATAGGAGACTCTTAGCTCTTGTAATAGACTTTTGTGACTTTCATGGCTATGTAATGAGATTTGTTCTGAAATAAAATGAGTATTCAGTTTATCCTTCACTGATTTATTTTCAGAGAGTTGAGCTTGTGGGTTAGGGCCCCATCCATTGGCCTTAGTATCTCTTGCATATTTATGTTTACTTTCCATGAAATTGTAGCTAGTTTATTTCATGTGTTGTAGTTAGTTCGCTTACATTTCATTTTGTTGTGTTTAGTTTGATTCCATTTCATGTTGTTGTAGTTAGGCTCTTATATATCATGGTACAATAGCATATAAAACTCCAAAGTTGTGTGTTAAAGCATCCCTCTCTCACCTCTTTCAATGGAGCTTGAGGAGGGCAAGTCTTCACCATAGACCCATAAATTCTTTCATTTTATGATTTCTTGGAAATGATAAATATGTTGCTGTATTTATCATGAACATGTTATGAATGTTGAGTTGGGTTTCTAATTCAAATTCATAGGTAGGTTTTCTTATTAAATTCAACTCATCTTTTCCACCATTTTCATCATAGTTTTGTCAATGTTAATTGCATGAACATGTAGTTTGTTGTAATATTCCTAAATTAGCATGCAACTAATTGGAATATTAAAATCTAATTTTGCTTTCTTGTTTGATGAATAAGTGGGTAGGGAGATCCATAAATCTATTCATTAGGAATAAAACCACTTCTAATGTTAAAGTGGATCATATTTTTAGCTTAATAAAGTATCCTATGGTGTGAACAGGGGCTAGAGCATGTGTACTGGGTCAACTTTGACCAAATCAACAATGATGTCATGGAGGAGTGGCATTCAATGAGGGACAACACAGTTTTAGATGGAGATACATTGCATGGAAGTAGTGTCATTAATGGATGGGGCTTAGGGTTTGGAAGCTCATTTCTTATATAAGGAAGAGGATGGAAACCATATTATTCATGTTATGATATGTTATGTTTTTGATTATATGGTCTGTTCAGACATATAAGCTTTCTTCAACTGTTTAGCTAAGATTGCAATGATGTTTAGAACTGGGTGTTCCTGATCGGGAATTCCACCTCTATCCTTGAAAGGCCTCTTGGAAGAGCTTTGCACTACATTTCCACATTCAGGTTTCAAACCAAGCTTTAGTCTTGTGGCACAACGCAATTTTTGTTGAGAGACGTGATGAGTTGTAGGGTGCAGCAGTGGAAGATCTTGTTGGGTGTTTTCTGAGCTAGTTTTGAAGTGGAGGAAGGTTTCCTTCCATTGGGAGATCAGTAAAGGAGCCCCTTGGGCTTATTTGAAATATTTGGCATTAGGCCAAGTTTATTTTATCCCCTATAGTGCAGTTCCAGTCTAGATCTGTGTTATTTTAGTGAGTTGTTGCAGGGGTAAGTTTAGTGCTCCATTTGGAGTGTTTTTTTTTCCATTGAAGGGATCAACCCTTCATTGAGAGATTTCTTTGGAGGATTTATTTCACATCTACATCAGATTAAACCACCTCCTTTTATGTGCTTTAGTTTCAGTGCATCTTCATCCCTAGGGCTTTATATGCACCATTTATATTTTGTTTATTTTCGGAAACCCTTTCTGAGTTGTCTAGGAAAGGTGTATGGGAGCATAGATCTCCATTTTTGGCCTTGTATGAGCATGATCCTTCCAGATCCATTTATTCATATGTCCCATCTATAGTATTAGTCATTAAAACTACACTGTTCTTGCTTCAGTACTTTTTTTAGTAGTGTATTGCTTGTTTTTGGGTGCATTTTGGCATTGTAGGCTTCTTTTGCCTATCTTGAGGGGCTTGATCCCCAAGATATTGCACTTATTTATTGCTTTTATACATAATACCATGGATCTATCATTTGTCTCACATGTAATGTGTTAATACTCTTTGTTATTTGTTTTATTATGAGCTATATTCCTACTTTTCCCATTTGGGAATATTACAGTGGTATTAGAGCATAATCTTGGCGCAACCCGTGAAGAAATTGCATCAATGTTATAAGAAGAAGAAGAATCTTCTCACAAAAAGGAGAAGGCTTATAGGAGAGACAAAGGAAAGTCTCCATTATTTGGAGAAATGGAGGGAAAGAATCTTTCAGAACTTCTTCTCCAAACTATGCATGACCTTAAAAGAGAAATCAAGGGAATGAGAAGGGAAATACATGGAGGTCCCTCAGGAAGATTTACACATGAAGAAATATCCAATTCTTCATATTATGTGTGTGAGAATTCAGCCACACAATTAGATCTACAATGTGGTACCATGCCTTCATTCTTGGCAAGAGAAGAAGAAGAAGGAGAAACACCAAGGGAGGAGACTCTTGGTGATTATATCCAAGAATATGAATCTCAGTCTAGAAGATTCAAGGAGCATCTAAACTTCCAAGGATTTTGTCAACTCAAAGAAGAGAGAAGACTCGGTAATCACAATAGAAGAAGAGGGTGCATTCAATACACTTTGGGTAGATTCTTTTTACCTAATTTTGATGGGTCACCCAAGAGCACATCCAAGGCTTGGGTAAAGAAGCTAGACACATATTTCCATCTGCATCAAGTTTCAGAAGAGGAAGCCATTAGAGTAGAAGCACTGCATCTTGAAGGTAAGGATTATACCTGGTGGTTATTTGAATCTTGTTCATTGAATAATGCAAATATATATGCATATTTCACTAGGAGGTTAGTGAAAATATTTGATTTGAAACAATCTGAAACTTCCTTGGGAGAGAAAACCAAGCCCAAGAAATCAGAACCTTTGCATGAGTTGGAATGATCCATGAAATCAAATCCATTTCAGAACATTATTGAGGGGGTTAAAGATCTGAAACATGCTTTTCCTAGGAAAAAGCCCCACTTCAACAAGAACTTTCTTCTCAAGAAGAATACTTGAGGATTCCTCCTTCAAGAGGTGATCAAGACAAAGGATCTCTTAATGATGAGGTATTCTCCATTAATGAGGAGAAGAAAGAGGAAGAGCTGGAAATATCCCCCAGTGCTGTGATAGCCAAAGGAGATCTACTTCTATTTGGAGATGGAGATGAAGCAAATGCTTCAATTAGAGGAGCTCTTGTATCTTTGCAAGAAGTTCCAAAGGATCTTACATGAAGATCATGAGCAACATGTGTCTATGCTGATAGTAAATGAGACAAAACAATGGAGAAAGTGTGTTCCAACATGGAATATAGTCTTAGGGACACACACTATGATAGATCATTCCTTTGTGATCAATACTTTTGACACCAATGGGATGTTGGGTGTACATGGGTTGATTACATCTAAATAAGACACCTTAGAATATGAGAACTTGCAGGAGGTAGGAGAAGATGAGAAGGAGGGCCAACATCCAGTGATTGGAAACATACACCCCCATCCTTTTCAGGAGGTTTATGCACAGAAGAAGGAGGATGATTTGTGCAGTGAGAGCAGGGAAAAATCAGTCCACTCACATATGTAGCTTACTCTAGGCCTTGATGTCTCATTACATGGAGGCATTCCACCAGGGAGGCCCCCTGATTGGAAGATGATCAAAGAGTTCTCTCAACATGTTGCACCACTCATTGATCCAAGAGGAGTGGGAAAAATGTGAGGTCATTGTACAACACTAAGAATCTTGGGTAGACTCAAGAAGGAGGGAGGCATTATCCCAACATCATCATTACCCACTCTCTTTTCAAATTCTACGCTGAGAAAGGAGGAAAAAGGGGAGGATAGCAGCCTTCCAATATGTCACTTTGGCATGGGAGATGTTAAAGAGGAGGACAAATACATGACAAATGCTTTCTATGACAGATCATCAACGCTGTCACTTTGGAGGATAGATCCATACTGGAAATCCCAACTATAGGTGTATTATTCCAAGGATCTTTTCACTTGTATGATACTTGATGACAAGCTACAAGAGGAGGGATATTTAGTCAGAGATGAGGCCATCTACTATCATGGTAGGATGTTCTTGTCTAGAGCTTCCAAGCTCAAGGAGAACTTACCACAAAGAGCACATGAAGATTTTCTCTTCAGCCACACTTATTCCATGAAGTCATACAACACTATCATGGAGGAGTTTACTTGGGACGGCCTTGAAGAGGAGGTATATCAACATTTGAGGAGATGCATGGACCATGTGGAGATGGTAGAGATACATAACTCTATGGAGGATTTATCACAACCACCTATTTCCTATTTTGGAATGAGAGGGAATATATTTATGAACCACTCCATTTGTATGAGTAGAGCATATGGTAAAGATCTTGTTTTTATGCATAATTATTTATATGATGAATATTTTCATTTCTTTACCATACATGTGTAGGCCATTGTTCCAAGGGGGAGCATTCTTCCTTATAAATTTGATCATCAACTTTGGGCCATAAACTATGTTGAGCAAGGCCACTCCCTAGGAGGATATATGGAGATGATATATCATTCCGGGTGTGCACCAAATGCACCAAACATTTCTCACATTTTCAGAACTTGTGAGAAAACTATGGTAGCAAGTAATTGGTGGGGAAACCACTTACCATATCACGATCTGAGGCAGTCAGGAGATATACTACGCTGGTTCCACATGTGGGACTATGATCCACCTCTATTTTTGCATTTTATTGATTATATATCACTAATTTTGATCCCATATATTGATGATGTGGTTATTATTCTTATGGGAGTGATTAGAGGGAGGATGGGAGGATTGGATATGCCCTTTGGGAGAGATATTCCCCATGGTTCTTATGTTTCATATTTCTGGGAGAGCATTGGACCATCCATGATTGTCACATTGGATCTCTTGTTTCCTTATAGGATGAGCCATTTGGGTAACTTGAGCACTTGGGAGGTGCCTCTCATGAGTAGATGGGAGTGTTTTTTCGATGAATTACCATTATGGAGGGTGATTAATTTTCTATGGATGATATCTTGGAGGATGGAGCTTCACATGGGGATGAAGGTTCCCTATATTTTGCAGATTTATCCTTGCAGTTGCTTGAGGACAAGAAAAATTTGGGAGGGGAGGATTATAATTTTCCTAAATTAGCATGCAGCTAATTGGAATATTAAAATCTAATTTTTCTTTCTTGTTTTATGAATAAGTGGGCAGGGAGACCCATAAATATCTTCATTAGGAATAAAAACACTTCTCATGTGAAAGTAGATCATCTTTTCAGCTTAATAAAGCACCCTAAAGTGTGAACAGGGGCTAGAGCATGTAGAATGGGTCAACTTTGACCATATCAACAATGTTGTCATGGAGTAGTGGCATTCAATGAGGGACAACGCCGTTGTAGATGGAGATACATTGCATGGAAGTAGTGTAATTAATGGATGGGGCTTAGGGTTTTGAAGCTCATTTCTTATATAAGGAAGAGGATGGAAGCCACATTATTCATGTTATGATATGCTATGTTTTTGATTATATGGTCTTTTTAGACATATAAGCTTTCTTCAGCTGTTTAGCTAAGATTGCAGTGATATTTAGCACTAGGTGTTCTTGATCGGGAATCCCACCTCTATCCTTGAGAGGCCTCTTGGAAGAGCTTTGCACTAAATTTCCACATTCAGGTTTCAAACCAAGCTTTAGTCTTGTGGTACAATGCAGTTTATATTGAGAGATGTGCTGAGTTGCAGGGTGCAGCAATGGAAGATCTTGTTGGGTGTTTTCTGAGCTAGTTTTGCAGTGGAGGAAGGTTTCCTTCCATTGGGAGATCAGTAAAGGAGCCCCTTGGGCTTATTTGAAATATTTGGCATTAGGCCAAGTTGATTTTATCCCCTAAAACGTATTTCCAGTCCAGATCTACATTATTTTAGTGAGCTGTTGCAGGGGCAAGTTCAGTACTCCATTTGGAGTGTTTGTTTTCCATTGAAGGGATAAACCATTCATTAAGAGGGTTATTTGGAGGAGTTATTTCAGATCTACATTAGATTCAGCCACCTCCTTTTATGTGCTTCAATTGCAGTGCATCTTCAACCCTAGGGCTTTAGATCCACCATTTATATTTTTTGTATTTTTGGAAACCCTTTCTGGGTTGTCTAGGAAAAGTGTTTGGGAGCATAGATTTCCATTTTTGGCCTTGTATGAGCATGATATTTCTATATAAATTTATTCATATGTCCCAGTTGCAGTATTAGTCATTAAAACTGCGTTGTGCTTGCTACCTTGAAGGTGCAATATGAGCTTTGAAATAAGTTATGAGCTTGGCCAAGGGGTTTTCCACCTTCCATACAACTTAGTCCACCTTCATCCCACCTTTCCTACCCATTTCATCATCATTTATGGCCTCAAACTAACCTCCGCTTGTTTCCTGTAGCATTTCAGGACATTCGGTAGCACTATAGGAAACCTTGTAGCAGATCTTGTAGCAGCCCTAGTCAGCCAATTCTTCAGCCCATAAACCATCTCTCACCTCACTTAGACTTGACACAACCTCCAAGACACCTTCAACTCTGAATCCATGATTCGAAGACCTTCTTAAGCCACCTCTGCGCCTCCTTATTTTGCTGCAAAACAGAGCATTTACAAGCATAGTTAGCTCATGAATAGATGCATTGTTAAAACATAGTAGTCAAGCATGACGTAGTTAGAGGTTAATTAGCCATTTGACCCAACAATGTGTGCTTAGATCAGTTTCCATTTCTGCAAGTTTAATTCAACAATTTACTTATGAATGCCACTTAGTTTAACTCTATTTATTGCTTTAGCCTAATTGTGGATTTCCTTTCTTGCAAATAGCTAGGTGTGACCTTATGATTTAGACTAATTCCTTTCTTGCTGATAGAGAAATTGTATAGAGTTATTTATAGTCTTAGGTTTCATTCAGAAGTGTGACAAACTTCACCCCCTAGAAGTAGCCCTAGCAGTAGAACCCCTTCGTAGGACTAAGAAGAGGATGGCGTGAGTGGAATGCATCTGCTATTTATATAGCACTGTCACTTCTAAGCTTGTATGAACCTCTGGTTGATAAAGTAAAGTAGAGTAGCCTTTGGGAGTTGGAGCACTCTTGGTGCAATATCAGAGCTCACTACATATAATATATTAGTTATTGTAATATATATGTGATTTTTTTGATTAGCAAGTTGTTAATTAATTCTTAGCTTTAAGTGTGATTGAGATAATTTCTCATCTAAATTTGAATTGCGTAAGTAAAATTGTTTATCTATTTAAGAATATTTAGATGTATTTATATGTAATTTTTAAAATTAAATAAGACATATTAAATATAGCTTTATGTGTGCAATAATCTAGTTTTGATATGTGAGCTAATCTATGCTTAAGCCCCTCATGGGGGAGTCTCATAAAATGTGAGGTTTAATCATATTAGATGAGGAGAGAGTAGCTTGTTATATATATATATATTGTTTACTTGAGTGATTGCTGCTATATACTGACAATCAGGAATGAAACTCTGCAACATAAAATCAAGGAAGTAAGTCACCATCATTGATAATCTCAAGCATTGGACCTTGATTATGCTATTTTAATTGTGTCACAATAAATCTAAGAAATTACTACTTGTTTATAAATTCACGCCCAATTGAAATCTGGATGAACACCTATTTAGATCGAAAGAGGAAAGGAACTACCTATGCCAATGAAAGGATTCACCTACAACGGAGTGGAATATAATGTATAAAATATCATACGATTTACTTTCAACTTTAGCAAATCTCCATAATGAATTTAATAGTGCATGCAACATCATTTGGGACTCAAAGTTCTAAGGAAATTTTGGCTAGTTTGTTGTGGCATGCAAAATTGATCACAGTCTCATTGTATATTTCATTTCTCCCTACGAGACTCACAATACCTTACAATACAAAGCATGATATTGGAATAGCCAGGAGAGATATGCATATGTTCAAATTTGGGCGGTTGTGCTTATAATATATTTTGGAAGTTGAGCGTTAAACAAGCGTGGAGTCGCATAGCTAGAGGTGTGCTGTTGCTGGTCATTGGTAGTATGGGAATGGAATTACTATACAAAAAAATATCTAATGGTTAGAAATGTATGAAAAATTAAATGGAATATTCAATCCCACATAAATAAGACAACCCATACTGGGCAATGATACAATGGTGCAACAAACTACACTATTCCACCTGATCAAGCTGTGGAGTGTTTGGGAAATAATGGATTGTGATTAGACATATTCCATGTTCATAGTGAGCATGTGATTGGTAATATGAAGGTTGAGCTTTGACAACATAATTATATTAATTTTTTTAGATATTTTATTGATGCATTAGATTTATATTTTTGTAATAAATGTTAATGAATTTCACAATTATATTATATGAAAGAGATTATGTTGAAATATTGAGTTGGTACATTAATTATTTACATTTTTTTTCTAAATATTTTGTGAGTACAATAGATAACATCTATGTAGCTTAGTGGATGGAAATATGTGAATAGAATGATTTAGAAGTATGCCAATAGAATGTCTAGTAATTCATGTTGCAATAATGGAGAAATCTCTAGACGATTCTCCCATATTTATATCGTGTTATGTTTTGTTGATATGTTTCCCCCCATATTTAGATCTTGTTATGTTTTGTTGATATGTTTTCCTTATTTAGACATAGTTGGTTGGTAGTTCCTATATTCTAGGCAGTTGTTCAACAATAATCTAATCCTATATATGTAATGGTTTGTTAGCTTGATGAAGGAAATATAATGTTGTGGTGCAATCTTCTGAGTGAGGGATTGCCTCACCAGGGAGCTGCATCCTTCTTCAAATTATGTCTTTGATTTATTTGTGTATTCTATCATTATAAACAACAAATTTATGTTCAAGGGATATGTGAAAGTAAAACTCAGTATGGATGGTTTTCTAAATAGTTCAGAATTTGTATATCTAAATAAAGATCCCTCGTTAGTTGTAGAGATATGCATGTGGATTGCACTATACTAGTGAGGATATGAGACAATTTGTGGAATGTTGTTCAGTAATTGAATTAAGGAGATCCATGATTTTTGAGTTCACGGAGGTAGAATACAAGAAATTGAGAATTCAACTTGGTAACTACACCTTTACGAGGTTTAGCAAATAAATTTCAATTAATGATATTTTTAAATGGCTAGAGATGCTGTTGAATACTTTATAAAAACTAAATGAATTGTGTAATTAAGTTAGAAATACCTTGATGAATCTATATGCAACCTTATTAATTGAATAAGATATATACTAATTATAGTTTTGTGTATGCAACTCAAATAACTTCGAGTGTAAGAAGAAAATGAAGAATGTAACAACAAAGAAGTGTAGAATTTGTTGAGTGAAAATGATATCAATATATTTAAAACATGTTGTACTCAAATGGGGTTGGAAGTTGAAATTAATTCCAATGAAATAAGAAAAAGAAGAACGTAATAAAAATTAGGTAACAAATAATTGAAGAACGTAATGTTTTTTTTTGATGTTTTGGCTAGGATAACAAAGGGGAAATTAATGTTGGGGTGCTAAAAGTGTAGAATTTGTTAAAATAAATTGATAGTGTTTGAAGTTTTCTCACACAACCAAGTATATTCACATGAGAAAGGGTTGTATTTAAATGGATATGATCTTGAAACATTTAATATGATCATGTAGCAAACGTGAGTTGGGGACAATTTTAAAGGATCTAAAGGGACGACTATGCTTGAGTTTGAAGGAAATTCAAGGAGGATTGATGGGATCACCTAAAACCAAGAAAAGCGATTGCAGATCCAAGAAGAGTGAAGTAGAGTAGTTGTGTGGTAGTTTATGACATTAGGTTTTCTTTCAATAATCAATAATTGGTATGCTTCATCGATATTTTTGTTGTCGAAATGGTTTATTGTTTGTGCACTCTGAGATAGAGCACTTGTAGTTGCTAGATTTGGTATCACAAAAAAAGAACCTCTAGCGAGGAAAATTTCATCAAGGAGATAATTGGATAAGGTTATGGGAGAATTAGGAAATGCCAAACAAAGAAAGTGTGTTGGGTGCGGGAATCAAACTTAAGAAAACTCCTTTCAACACTTAATTGTCAACCTGGGGTTCGTAAAATTAGAGATGAAGCACATGAAATGACAGAAGTGGTATGAACTTTTCCTATTTATTCCTACTTCTTAAATCAAGATCTTGAAGAATTTAAAAGAAATATCACATAAAAATATACACCAAAGAACTTCTAGTGCCCGAATGCGAAGGAAAGTAATTTGCGAAGAAATCGAATAAAGGAACTTTCACACTTTCTATAAACAATCTTGATTGCTGAAATGAAATTCTATGTTTATCTCCAGTATGGGTGTTGGCAGTTTCACAAGTGGGCCTATGGAAAGATCCACCTTCTTAAGGATTTTCCTTCCTGCACCAAGTTGTTATTCGTGTACTCCTACAATATTCTTGCACTAGTACAGGTACATGACTTAGGTGCGGGAAGTATATTTTACACTTGCACTAGCTATTTATGTATTTATGTAGGGAATCTAAGCTTAAGGCTTCGAGCACTCTATTCCTATAACAGGGTATTGGTTCCTATACCGGAACAAAGATTCTTGCACCAAGTTTTCCAATTACTTTCAAGAAAGGAAAGGTTGTGCTAATCTATGAAAGAAATTTGAAAAGGTGAATCAAAATTCTGAAATAACTTGCACACATAAAAGAATGATTCAACCAAACTGAATCTTGCAATGAAAATAAACTTTGAAATAAAACAGTCTTCAAAAGTTAAAGCACGCTTTCTTCAATGTAGTGAAAGAAATAACTCAAGTATGACAACAAGATTTTATCCCTGTGATAGTCACTCACATAAAACAGATCTGCCTTTAATTTTTGTTAACTCAGAAAGGTTCACTTTAATTGTTTAGATTTAAGTTTTAAATCTTTCCTTTTAGAAACATGAAGTGCAGGCACATATCGATGTGTCGTAACAACGTTTGTTCATCAGTTAACAAAGAATATTTTAATTCCTAGGGTTTTAACTCTTGGTATTAGAAAGACTTCTATTTACTAATGAACATTCACTTGCAGAAATAAATCGAATTCTTGTGAAGGAAAGAAATGAAACAATATTGCTATAATGAATCGAAAAACCAAGTTGCAAAAATTATAAACGCACTAGTGCAGGAATGTGATTGTACGATTCCAGGCAGTAATAAACAAAGATTCGTAAAAGGAAATGACTAATATTAAATACTACTTTAATTAACAAACACGCTACGGATCCATCACGCTTGACTGTCAATGAAATAAAACCAAAATTCTTGTGAAAAAAATAAATCATAAACTAAATCCACCCTTTGCATGAATATAATCAACACACACCTTTAACTTAATGAAAGCACGAGAGGGGAAATGAGTTGGGTTGGCTAGGCCCTAGCCAACCAAATCGTTTCCCATTGTAGGAAATGTAAAGCTTCAACACTCAAAGATGCATCAGTGACAGATTAAAACACAAAATGTAAACAACATGGCGTAGCTCCTTATATTAGTTTGAATCAGCAAAAATACATCATAAGTATGCATCCAACCCAGAACAAGGGCGACAACAAAGAGTTATAAAATTGCTAGAGTTACAGTAGCATGGCTATTGCTCCCTAATTTCCTATTTTAAATCTATATTTATAAAACCCTTTTGGACTATGGCCATAACAAAATTACATACAGTCTTTCTAATTCCATCCTTTCAGTTGAGAAAAATAATAACTAATATTACAAAATGAGCCAGCGCTATAAAAAATGCTAATATACTCGTTGGCCAGTGGCCCAATAGTTGATCATATCCTTGACTATCCTCTTGCTCCGAATTCTACTCAATATGACCACAAATGAACAGATCAAGTTGGAACGAGATGCCTACATTAGGTAACGAGCTGTCGTGGAAGTTTAGGAGTGGTCGGCTACCAACAGTGCAGGAATCTGCTTCCACTAGACCATGCTGATTCAAGATTAATATGTTTTCTTATCAAAATAATCTAGGAAGAGAAATATTAGTTGCAAGAATATTAAAGTCATAAAATCTCTTAAAAATGATTAATTAAGTACTTAATAAGCCTTAAGTATTAAATATACAACTAGTGCAGGGATATGACAGGATTCTTGGACTAGTGCAGGTATAAATAAGTTTATGAGGATAAAACATAGGTTTGTGATTATGATTTTAAGGTAGGAAAGGGGTTAAAAATGAGGAATTTTCTCCTAATAAAATCCTCCCATCCCTAAGATGTTGTGTGTGCTCACATAACCTTTACCTGCTGCAAAAATTTAAAAATAGGAAGTCTCCTTTTAGTCCTGGACTTGTATACTGAAACCTGCTTCCATTGTATTTATTATTTTACCTCGAGTCTTCTTAAGCTATTGGGTCACTTTTTTAAGCCTTTTATAGCACTTGGAGGCCTGATACTTTGATACCTTGACTTTTCATTTTTTCTCTTTAACTTCTTCTGTCAATTCTGTTTTGACTTGCTCCTGAAATGTGTCCTGCTCCTTCATGGCTTGGTTCATTGCTTCCAAGTCATGAATTCGCTACTCAAGCTCTTCTACCTGATTATTCAGATAGATGGTGTTGTTATTTGTTTCCAACTCGTCTGGTGCAAGCATCTTCTTTGGAACTGACTCGAAGCATGTACCATCATTTTTGGGGTCAATGTTATCTTGGCCACCCAATTTATGCATTTCAATTTCATCTGTGGTTTTAGTGCTTGGAACTTCGATATCACCAAGTATCTCAGTATCCTCCATGTCCATCTCGCGAAAGGCTTCAATACCCTGCACATTTATCTCCACAGGGGTTTCAATACCCTGTACATTTATCTCATCAAGGGTTTCAGTACCGGGTTCCTCAAAATTATCGAGGGTTTCAACATGTTGTGCCTCATCATCTTGACCTTCTGTTGGTTCTCTGCTTGCACTCGATGTCACTTTCCTTTTCTTTAATGTACAAAGGAGGGCCAACAAGGGTATGTCATCCTCCTTCTCTACATGACCTTTGTGACCCTCAGTATGAGCCACTGCCTCTGTAAGAACCAAGAGATTTTGATCTCCAGGTGAAGCTGGTGGTGACTCATCCAACAAAATTGGGGATCTCGACTGATTGTGACTCGCCTTCAAAGAGGCAGTCCTTCTCTTCATTGAGTTCTAGGTTGTTCTCCTTACTCTGGATGGACTGACTTTGATAGGGTGCTCCTCTACTTTCATTGGTGTTTTCTTGCTTTTTGTCTTGGTAGAGCATGATGCTAGAGTTTCTAATGTTCTTTTCTTGCCTGCATTCTTCTTCTCGGATGATTTCCCTATACTTTGTCCCTAGAGTTCCTTAAAAAATACCTTCCAGGTCATTTCTTTGGCCTCTAGTTCCTTCCTAACCAGAATCTTGATCAACCCATGATGGTATAGTTTGTATGCAACCTGACTCACCTTCTTCTATTGAACACCTTTTTCCATATTATCCCAACTTTTGAGGAGGAAATAGGGAAGATTAATGATTTTTATTGACTCAAAGTGCAACAACAAGCAGATATGGTAGTGGAATTTTAACGAATAACGTCCCTCGCAGGTAAGAAATTTTTGCAGTATGTACAGGAGGTCTCGCCATTTCCCAAGTATGGCACTATGCAGAAGCCCCTTCTTCTAATCAAATTTCAACTTCTGGTCGACCACAGATCTACGCCACCTTTTCTTCTCTATTTTCTCCTTTCTAAACCATTGTTCTCCCACGGTTGATAGGCCCGTAGCCTGAGCTATGGATCCTTCTGTGACCTCAAAATCCAATGAGCCAACCTTGGCTCAACCTCCCTCAAACTTCCTTGAAAATTCCAAAGCCACAAGTGTATAGAATCCATCGAACTTTTGCAAAAACGGGAGAAATCCCGATTCTTGCAAAAGTGCAAGGTTGTTCCGATACTCAGCTATCTACTCAATTTCCTTCACAAAAGATAGTTCATTTCTCACATGCGCCATCTCTTTTTGAATTCACCTCAATTCTTTGCTAGGAAAAAAATATCACACTAAGGAGCTCAAAGGGCCTGTCAAGAATTTTATGATGATGGAGCCGTTCGCCCACCGCCTTCTTGGCCTCTTCCATCCAATCACACTCCATCATTATTCCTTCGGGACTGATGTACACATGAACCGGTCCAGTACAGAAGGGAAATGATGATTGGAAGAGGCGGAGGTAGCAGTCATGCATGATCAGGTTATGAGGTAAGGCCATTATTGGTAGGTGATGTAAAATCTTTTCAAAAAGAGGTAAGTGTTGGGTTTCGGATGGGTTCGTACTATCCCACATTTTCTTCATAATTTCACGTAAGGTATACTTCAGTACTCATTAAAAATATAAGACTTCATGACCTAAAATATCTTGTACTTAAAATAATTTCTTCCTACATTAGTAAATGATAAGGCAAAGTCTTAACCATAATTCAAATAATGAGATGCTATGGTCCCTTGATGGGGAAATCATTCTGTCTGCAAAAATATTAATAGATAGAATTTCTATTGCACACTTTTGCATTAGACATCCCTGCATCATATTAATCATTCTTGCATGTGTTTTCACCATTAGATGTGTGCTTGTAATGAATCTTCCTGCACCGCAATGTGCCTGTACTGAGACATGCTTGCACTGAGATGTGCTTGCACCAGGGATCTGTAATATTGAGGAGAAAATAGGACAAAGAGAAATTCTGATAGAACACAATTCATTAGCTGGAATTTTTTTTTGCCTAATTATACAAGGAAAGTTTTATTCGCCATTCTTTGGTGTCAAGTATGCCTCCTGATCTGACTTACAAATTCATATTAGATCCTATAATCAATCCATGAGGGAAAAAAAGAAGTGGGAAGGGGTAATTTCCAGAATGGGAAGGAATATCATGGCAGGGATTCTAAGAATGAAACCACCAAGAGGGATAAACCAAAAAGGGACTTTGGGGGAAAAAAAACAGGAGGAAAAAGAGGGTAATACGAAATCAGATAGGGTTAGTTTTCTTAGAATAAAAAGGAGGGTAATTCATTGTAGGATTAGAAGAAGAAAAAAATCAGGAAATTATGAAATGGGAAATAGAAGAAAGGCTGAATTTATCTTTAAAATATACCTGCACTGGTGCCAGAAAAAGTAAATGCAGTGGGAATTGAGCATTGTTTGAATACAAATTTTCATTCTAGCTACCCCAAACTTGGGTAAGGGCTTGGTTCCCATTTGAACCTGCTTCTTCATGGTGACAACCAACATATCTAAAAATAAAACAACATTCCCTTTTTATTGAAATTTTTATCTTCCTGCCAGTATGCTAGTTTTTAGGTTGATCCTTTTGCAATCATGTCAGTCAACTGATTTTCATAATTACAAGATTTTTTTTCTTTTTTATCAATTTTTTGTTTTTATTATATTTTTTTTAGAAAAAGAAAGAATTAAATTTTCAATAGGTTGGTGTTTCCACCTACCATCTCCTCCTCAGAATGCTGTTGGACTTGCTGCATAAAATTTCCTTTAGTGAGGGGCTGAAAATATACCTTTAATCTATGCCCATTCACCAGGAACACTGAATTCCATCCATCAATAGTTTTGATTTCTACCGCTCCGTTTTCAAAAAATTTAATCACCTCATAAGGTCCCATCCAACGTGTATTGAATTTCCCTTTAAAATATTTAAATATGGAATCGTAAAGGATTACAAATCACCTGGTTGGAACTGCTTCTTTTGGATGGACTTGTCATGCCACTTTTTGCGCTGTTGTTGAACCAATATGTTCTATTGAACAACATTCCTTCAAAATTCATCTAACTCATTCAAATGTATGAGATGCTGTTTTTGTGCTTCAAAGAGGTCTAGTCCCAACTAGACTACAGTCATGAAGGTCTTGATCTGGAATTATATCGACAAAAGGACTTGTTTCCCTTATCCAGCTCATATGGTGTATGTCCCGTCTGTTCCTCCAAGTGGTGTAGTATGCCCACAAGGATTCTGTTAATATGTTAGCCCAATCCTTTGTATGCATGTTTACTATCTTCGTGAGGATGGACTCAATTACCTTGTTTGTGGACTCCACCTGACCATTTGGTTGCAGGTGATACAGTGTGGATTTCCTATGCCGAATTTTTTACTGCTCCATCACACCATGTACCAGTTTAGAAATGAACTACGGACCATTGTTAGAAACAATTTCTATAGGCACACTAAATCTAGTAAAGATTTCAGTAAAAATAAAATCAACAACAACTCTTTCAGTAGCAAAAGAAACAAATTTAGCCTCTACCCATTTTGTAACAAAATCTGTACAAACCAAAATATGCTTTTTATTTGATGATGTCGAGTTTAGTGGTCCTACGAAATCAATAACCCATTTTTCAAAAGGCTCAATCATAACTTGAGGACATAAATTCATTTCATTTGTTTGATTGGGTTGGCCCATTCATTGACAGTCATCACATCGCTTGACATATTGTTTGGCGTCCTTAAATAAGGAGGGCCAAAAATAGCCAGCTCGTAAAATTTTGTATGTAGTCCGCCTATCAACGAATTGACCTCTGCAAGGTTCTTCATGAGAATATTTTAAGATTTCAAACACTTCCACCTTTCTTACACACCTCAGATAATAAGATCCGACCTAGTGTAAAAGAGGTCTCCTTGAACCCAAGAATATGCAACACTTTTTTGTATAATATTCCGCTTTTCACGAGAAGATAAGTGAGGCAGTGTCTTTCTAGTGACTAAATAGTTAGCTATGTCAGCGAACCATGGAGATTCCGTTGACAAAAAAAAAATATGTTCGCCAGGGAAATCATCATCAACATGAATTACTTCACCATGATTATTTAATCTTGAAAGATAATCTACTACTACATTAGATTTTCCTGGTCTATCAACAATAGTAATATTAAATTCTTGTAATAATAGTAACCACCTAGTCACTCTATCACTAGTTAATGGTTTATTCAAAAAATATTTTATTGCGGAATTATCAATATGCACAAATAATTCATACCTTGTAATGTAGTGTCTGAATTTATTAATAGAAAAAATTACAGCTAAAAACTCTTTCTCAATAATTATGTAGTTTAGTTAAATGGGTGACAAGTTTTTGTTGATGAAGTAAATAACATAGGACTGTTTGTCTTCTTCCTATCCTAAAGTTTCACTAATGGCAGTGTCTGAGGCATAAGAGGAAATATGAAATGGCAGGGACCATTTTGATCCTCTCAAAACTGGTGTCTGTACTAATTTTTCCTTCAATGTCTCAAAGGACTGTCGGCAAGCCATGGACCAAGAAAACTCACAATCCTTAGCTAAAAGTCGGAAAAGGGGGGTAGCTATCCTACAGAAATTCTCAATGAATCTCCTATAGTAGTTCGCATGTCCTAGGAAACATCTCACTTCCCTTTGAGTTTTGGGTGCAGGAAGACTCAAAATAATTTTTATCTTTGTGGGTCAACTTGGATACCTTTGTCAGAAATGAGATGGCCAAGAACTACACCTGCCTTGCACATTAATTTGCACCTTTTATCACTCTAGGCAAGATGAGCTTCTTGGCAATGAAGAAGCACATTTTATATATTTTTGAGGCCCTCCTGAAATGAATCACCAAACACAAAGAATTCATCCATATAGATTTCCAAACGCTCAAGGTCAGAAAAAATGGCCAGGACTGCCCTTTGAAAGGTAACCGAGGCATTACATAGCCCAAAGGGAAGCACTCTGTAAGAAAATTTACCCCATGGACATGTAAAAGTGGTTTTGTCTTGATCTGTGGGTGCGATTTGTATTTAGTTATAACCACTACAACCATCTAGAAAAGAGAAGTACTCCTTACCAACAAGGGTATCAAGCACATGATCGATGAAAGGAAGGGGAAGGTAATCCTTAAGAGTGGATTTGTTCAATTCTCTATAATCAATGAAAATGCGCCATCTCCCGTATTTTTTTGGAACTAACATCGATGGGGAGACCCATTGTCTGTCGGACATAGGATAGATAAAATCAACATCCAAGAGTTTTTAAAATTCTTCTTTTACAACATCTCTTAGAGCTGGGTTCATACACCTTTGGGGCTGTCAGATAGGTCAGGATCCATTCTCAATATAAATATGGTGAGTATAGGTTTCAGGAGGGATGCCTTTCATATCTCTGTAATCCCATGCAGAGGCATCAAGATGGTTTTGCAACAAATTCACAAGTTGCTCTTGTTGGGATGAATCCAGGTCTGAACTGATATGCAAAGTTTTTCCTGGAATGATCTCAACAAGAGTGGTATCGGGCTCAAGAGTACACAAAAGCATTGCTAGAGATGACGATGAGGGATTTTGAGAATTGTGTCTTTCTTGATAATCTAGACTAAAAATTTGGCTCAATGACTCAAAATAAGGCATGGTGTCTAGATTATTCAGGAAGTCATGTATCTCACCTTCCCATGAGGACTCAGCACAATGATGTAATACAGAGACAGACTGAGTCTCCTCGTCACTACGGTAATCTAGCTAGAAGGTGTCTCAGAGCTCTTGAATAGATCTAGCACATGGATATAAGGTGACCTTATTCCTAGAATCTCCATGGGAAATATACATGTCACCATAACGACATCCAATATAAGCATTGGCTATAGAAAGCCATGGTCATCTCAGGATCAAGGGATGTCCTCCGACAGGATTCTTTGGCTGAAGCACAACGAAGTCTGCAGGATATTCCCAAGAATCTAATGAAGCGATCACATCATCCAACACACCTTATGGCTTTATTTTAGATCTATCTGCCAATTCAAGCATGGTGGGAGTAGGATTAATATGGACCAATCGAAGTTGATCCATGGTTTTCAGGGTTATAACATTAATGGCTTCCCCCTAGGTCTATAAGCACATTAGAGACACGGACACCAATTATCTGAACAGAGGCAACAGGGTTTCCGGGGTTAGTATATTTTTCCATGTGCGTACAACCCATAATTAACTCCGGCACTCTTCCAAAAAATTGAATGGTTTGGGGTTCCAATATTCTCCTTCATGGATTCTTGAGACAGAGATCCCTAATGATATTTGTACAAATGGGTATTTCTTTGATAGCTTGGAGCAAAGGTACCTTTATAAAAATATTCCTAAGCTCAGAAGCCAAGCTAGAATCAGGAATGGGGTCATTTATCTCCACAAATAGCCTCTCTGGATATGGAGGCTAGTTTGAAGAGGATGGAAAAGTATTTGAAGGTACGAGATGGGATAAATGGTGAAATCTCTCACAGAATGGTTAGGAGTTTCATTCTCACCTTTCTCTTCGATAATCACCATAGGCTGCTTCTGCTTTTTTGAGGTTACTTTCTTCCCTGATCTCAATTGGAGATCATTGAATCCAACTAGCATAGACTGATATCTTGATGGAAAAATTGGGTTCATAGAATGGATCATTTGTACCGCTTTGTTATTGGGATTTGGTATGGGTTGGGAAAGCAGTTGAGGAGGTTGAAACAGTGGAGGTAAAGGTAATAGTGGCATAGTTTGACTTAGCTGGGGTAATGAAGGTTGTGGCATTGGGTAAGGTGCATTTGTAGGTGTGTATGATTGCATAGGTGGAGGATAGGATTGGTGTGAATGGTTTGGCCCTCTCCATCCTTGTTACCAAGATTGGGAGGGTTGTCCATAATGATATTGGTTCCCATGCTACCAATGTTGAGAGTGATTAGTGTTAAGATAGGAATACAGATGTGCATTATAACCAAAAAAATGCAGTGGAAGTTCAGGAGCCATACCTGCACTTACCCGACGCCAATTTCTTCATGCTCCGATAGCATGCAATGATTTGGCTTCAGGTTGTCCTCCCTCAAATACAAATTTTAGCCCAAGTATGGTAGGAAATTTCTCCGTGGCATGGTTCTCTGCACAAATTGCACATTTATTAGTTCCTTTAACATCAAGAGGACATTCTATTTAAAAGATGTTTTTTTCTACATTTTGGACAAGAAATAGATAATGACTATTATTCCTCTACAAGTTTTTGATGAAATTTAAAAGAGTCTATTTGTTTTCTAACAATATTAATTATTTCAATTTTCATATTATCCATTTGTTCTCCAATCCAACGATCATAACATCAGTAGATTCGGTTTTCTTATTTATGTTTCGAATTCCTTTACCGAATCTATATTGATTCCTTGAGAATTTCATGCACAAGTCACAGATTTGATCAAAAGGTTTCTGGGAAATATCTCCTTTTCCTAACAAATTTAAATTATTCCTAGCATCATCTGTAAGTCTACGTAGGTACAAGTTCCTAATGGTACTCAGATCAAATTTGTGCTTTGGCCTTTGGAGGATATACATGAATCTATCTAAGTAGTCCTCTAGGGTCTCATCATAATTTTGCACAATAGTAAATATTTCATCTTGAATATCTCTAGTTTTACAATATTCCTGATATTTTGATAAGAACACTCTCTTCATTTGTTCCCAAGAATCTATAGTGTTTCCCCCTAGTCCGATGAACCAACGTAATGGTGCATCCTTGAGAGTTGCAGGAAATAAATTTAATTTCTAAGCATAAGATGAATAATCATAACTCCTACACAAAATGTCAAAATCAAGTAGAAAAGAGTCTGGGTCTTCATGTACCTTACCATAGAAATGAGGAAGAGTTGATGGTGGACTATTATTCATTTTCACAATTACATCAGGATCGACAATTGGGAATCCAAAAGTGGATTGTTCCTCATTTACTTGATTTTCGCTAGTTCCCTCGGCATGGTCCTCATGATATGCCATTGTTGTTCCTCCAATCGAACAACTCTCAACAGGCTGAGAAGGTTGACAATGGTTTATAATAGAATACTTCTTCCCCTTCGTGGGATGTGTCACCCTTGGAATACTATTGCCAGAGTCAAGTGGACAGTTCATGTGTGATGAGTCTAGGTTTGTTTGGACTTTCAGCCTGCAAAAGAAGGTCGAATATGAGATTTTTTTTCATATTTACCAATATTTCCTCGACCCTTTGTGGGCTTTGGACCCCTACCCCTATTAGGTATTCATTTCAAAAAAATGACAAAACAAAACTCAATAAAATGATGCAAATTAAGGAAATAACTCAACACTTATAAATCCCTTCAATCAATATAAGCACACTGCAAATAAAATAATAGCAGACTTACACCTATTGCAGAAAAACAGAAAATTTTTACCAATTCAAATCGCCTCCTTGGCAACGGTGCCAAAATGTTGGGTGCGGGAATTGCAGTTAAGAAAACTCCTTTCAACACTTAATTGTCAACCCAAGGTTCGTAAACTTAGAGACGAAGCACATGAAATGTCAGAAGTGGTATGAAATTTTCCTATCTATTCCTACTTCTTAAATCAAGATCTTGCAGAATAAAAAAGAAAGATCACACAACAATTTACACCAAAGAAGTTCTAGTGCCGGAATGCAAAGAAAAGTACTTTGCAAAGAAATCAAATAAAGGAACTTTCAAACTTGCTGTAAACAATATTGATTGCTGAAATGAAATTCTATGTTTTTCTCCAGTATGGGTGTTGGCATGTTCACAAGTGGGCCCTTGGAAAGATCTGCCTTCTTAATGATTTTCCTTCATGCACCAAGCTGTTATTCCTTTACTCCTGCAATATGCTTGCACTAGTACATGTATAGGACTTAGGTGTGGGAAGTATATTTTACACTTACATTGGAGATTTATGTCTTTGTGCAGGGACTCTAAGATTCAAGCTTCGAGCACTCTGTTCATGTTCTAGGATATTGGTTCCTGTACCGGAACAGATATTCCTGTGCCAAGTTTTCCAATTAATTTCGAGAAAGGAAAGGGTGTGCTACTCTATGAAAGAAATTTGCAAAGGAGAATCAGAATTCTGAAATAACTTGCACACATAAAAGAATGCTTAAAACAAACTGAATCTTGCAATGAAAATAAACTTTGAAATAAATCAGACTTCAAAAGTTAAAGCACACTTTATTCAATGTAGTGAAATAAATAACTCAAGTATGAAAATAGGATTTTATCCATGTGATAGTCACTGACATAAACCCGATCAGCCTTTAATTTTTGTTAACTTAGAAAGTTTCACTTTAATTGTTCAGATTTAAGTTTTAATTCTTTCCTTTTAGAAAAATGAAGTCAGGCACATATCGATGTGTTGTAACAACGTTCGTTCATCAGTTAACAAAGCATCTTTTAATTCCTAGGGTTTTAAATCTTGGTATTAGACATACTTATATTTACTAATAAAAATTCACTTGCAGAAATAAATCAAATTCCTACGAAGGAAAGAAACGAAACAATCTTGCTGTAATGAACCGAAAAACCAAGTTGCAGAAATTATAAACGCACTAGTGCAGGAATGTGCTTGCACGATTCCAGGCGGTAATTAACTAAGATTCGTAAAAGGAAATGAATAAGAGTAAATTGAACGTTAATTAATAAACACGCCACGGATCCATCACATTTGACTGTCAATGAAATAAAACCAGAATTCTTATGAAAAAAAATTATAAACTCAATGCACACTTTGCATAAATAAAATCAACACACACCTTTAAATTAACGAAAGCACAAGAGGGAAAACAAGCTGGGTTGGCTGGGCCTTAGCCAGCCAACTCATTTCCCATTTTAGGAAACATAAAGTTTCAACACTCAAAGACACATTAGTGACAGATTAAAACACAGAATGTAAACAACATGGCATATTTCCTTGTATTAATTCGAATCAACAAAAATACATCATAAGTATGGATCCAACCCAGAACGAGGGTGCCAACACATAATTATAAAATCTTCAGAGTTACAGTAGCATGGCTATCTCTCCCTAATTTCCTATCTGAAATATATATTTATACAACCCTTTCGGCTTATGGCCATAACAAAATTACATACATTCGTTCCAATTCCAGCCTTTTGGCTGAATGAAATAACAACCAATATTACAAAATGAGCCAGCGCTATAACAAAACACTAATCTACTCGTTGGTCGGCAACCCAATCTTTGATCATATCCCTGATTATCCTCCTGCTCTGAATTCCACTCAAGATGACCCTAACTGAACAGATCGAGCTGGAACGAGATGCCTGTGTTAGGTAACGAGCTGTTGCAGAAGTTTAGGAGTGGTCCACTGCCAATGGTGACGGAATTTTCCTACACTAGACCATGCCGATTCAAGATTAATACGTTTGCTTATCAAAATACTTTAGGAAGAGAAATATTAGTTACAAGAATATAAAAGGCATAAAATATATTAAAAATGATTAATTAAGTACTTAATAAACATTAAGTATGAAATATAAAACTAGTGTAGGGATAAGACAAGATTCTTGGACTAGTGCAGGTATAAGGAAATTTACGAAGATAAAATATAGGTTTATGATTATGATTTTAAGGTATGAAATGAGTTAAAAATGAGGCATTTTCTCCTACTAACAAAGTGTTGGATGGATTTGTATGAGGAAGAGAAAACTCCAACATAGTGATCCACATGGTGATTAGATAAAAAATATTTCTTATGTAAAAAAGATTGAACAAAACCGAAGGGAAAAGAAATCTCAAGAGTTCTAATAGGTACAGTGACTTTCATGAGAATGAGAATTATGTGACAGGGTGAGACTAAAGCTCTTGATACTATTTAAAACCATAGAGACAACCCAAAAGGAAGGAACAAGTGGACATGCAAATGTGAATCTTCAATGAATAAGTATGGGAGCTTTCTAAAAAAAGGTTATAAGGATGGTTTAAAAGCATATGAGTTATAAAAAGAGAGGATGTTTTGAAACCATGATGATATTGACTAGAAGATAACAATGGGGCAATCATATTTGTTTTGGAAAATAACAATGATAATGGTATTTATATGAAAATAAGAATTTAATAATCACATGAAAACTCAATCAAATTATAATATATGAGTTAACGAATCATAATAAACATATATTATAATATTTTAAATAAAAATAGTTTTATTTTTACAAATTAAGGGAATATTTCTCAAAATGGTGTAAAAATTAATAATTATTAAATAAAATAAAAAATTAAGGAACTAAAACTATAAGAAGAGACATATACTTTCAAAGTAGGATGAATTTGAGACTACGATAACAATTACTACAACTCAGTTGATATATTATAGGATACGTATGTAGCAATTTAATAAAGTGAAGTTTGCATGTAAATATTAAGAGGATATGTTTGATAATAGTGACCAGATTTGTAATTAGGTAAATGAAAATGAAGAAAATAAAAAATTAAATTCGTAAAGTTTGTTATTATAAATTTATAAAATAAATATATTATCTTTTAGTAGTTTATATATAAATAATAATTTAAAAATATTTAAAGAAAAATAAATTATAGTTTAGGGCAGGGTTATAAAAGCAGGGAGATCAAGGAGGCAGGGAACGAGGAGCTACAATCCAATACTCCCTTATTTCCACCTCCGGTCAAGCGACCGGAACTCCGAGAGTAAGAATGGGAGTTTACTGAGTCGCGCAAAGCAAAGGTACTCCGAGAGGGGATAGAGTATTCAGGGAGGAGCTTTCTTCAGCGAGGGATTAAGCCAAGGGATAGATAGAGATGTGTGAGCTATATAAATAAAATAGAAAGTAAATTTAAATTATTGTCAGCTCACATCTCTATGTGTGAGCTAGATAGAGATGTGAGCTATAGGGATTAAGCCAAGGGATAGATAGAGATGTGTGAGCTATATGGGTGAATGTTAGAGTGTTAGATGTGAAATATTTTTTAAATTCATTTTTTTATATTGTAATTTTGATTTTTATTAATAAAATTACTAACTATTTTTTTAGATAAAAGAAAGTATAATATACATATCATATTAAAATATATATCATATAAATAGTACTTACAAATTAATATTTATTTGACCATATAAATTAAAATAATGATTTCATAATCATATTTAAATTTAATTAATAAGAAGGTACAAATTTAATATTTACAATATAACAAGATTTCTAATCATGAATATCTACCATGGATATTATCAACTTATAAATAGGATTTTTACAATACCATGGGCCAATATCCAGAAGAGAAATACAGAAAAAGAGGGAGAGAGAGAGAAGAGGGAATAAAATCATAATACCATGGGCTAATACCATGTTTTATCAATATCATGGGCCATCTATGCTTTTGATTATTATGTTATGGATCTAGGCTTTTAATTATTCTGTTACAATACCATGGCTTATCAATACCACATGCCCAAAAACCAAAAATTATTTCAAAATCAAAATATTTTACAAATAATTTATTTTAATTTAATTTTATAGCATTTTTAAATTAAATCTAAAAGAAAAAATTTTATAATTATTCTTGAGGCATATCTAAACCCTCCATGTCCCCACTACTAAAATTATTCCATTAGAAATTAAATCGAGATTTTAATAAAAAAACTAGGTTTTAATAAATTTAAAATGAGAATACTTTTATATATACATATGTGAAATTTATATAATATAAATAATATTATAAAGAACCATGATAGATGCATTTTAACCAAGGATCTAAGAAAAGAGAGAAAACAAAGTGACTAACAATGATAGAGGAAATATAGGGCATGATTCTTTTAAGTTGTTTATTATTGTATTTTCTTTGACATGATTGATCCAAAATATAGGTTTAATATTTTACAACCAATTATATATATATATATATATATATATATATATATATATATATATATTAATTTATATACTTTCTTAAATACAATACAATGAGATCATCTTTAAGAGAGAATGAGATGGAGGGGAATAGAGTGGGGGAGAGAGGAAGGAAGAGCGAGAGGAGGGGGAGGGAGGAGGAGAGAGGGAGATGGATTCAGAGGGGAAAAGAGAGGGAGGGAGGGAGATATGGATTTCGAGGGGGGGAGAGAGGAAGGGAAGAACAAAAACATTTATAGATAGAGGTGGAGAGAGAGATGGAGTGATAAGGGATAGATGAATATGGAATGAGGTAGAGAGGAGACGAGGGAAGGGATATCAAAGGAGAGGATAAAGATAGGTAAATAAAGGGAAGATAGAGATAGGGAGACATAGATATGGATGGAGAAGAGAGGGGGAGAGCGAGAAGGGGAGAGAGGGAGATAGTGACAGAGTTGGAGGGTGGAGGGAGAGAGAATGTGTGTGATGGGGAGGAGAGACAAAGGGAGGTGGGAGAGAAAGGGAGAGAGAGGGAGGAATGGAGAGGGGACTTGAGAGATAGGAGAGAGATAGGGGGGAGAGAGATGGAGTTGGAAGGGGGAAAGAGAGGGAGGGAAGAAAAAATACGTTGAGAGATAGAGGTGGAGAGAGAGAGGGAGTTATAAGGGATAGATGAATATGGGATGAGGAAGAGAGGAGATGAGGGAAGGGAGATAAAAGGAGAGGATATAGATAGGGAAAGAAGGGGATGAGAGAGAGTGGGAGACATATATATGGAGGGGGGAGAGCGAGAAGGAGAGAGAGAGGGAGATAGTGACAAATTTGGAGGGTGGAGAGAGAGATTTTTTGTGATGGGGGAGGAGAGAGAGAGGGAGGTGGGAGAAAAAGGGAGAGAGAGGAAGGAAGAGAGAGATGATATAGAGATGGATTTGGAAGGGGAAGAAAGAAATAAAGAGAGAAAGGTGGAGAGGGAGAGGGAGTGACAAGGGAGAGATGATAAGGGAGTGATGATAAGGGAGAGGGGAGAGCAAGAGATAAAAGAGAGAGAGAGAGGAGGATAAGAGAGAGAAGGAGAGTAAGAGGGAGGGAGAGATAAATACATAGATATGGAGAGAGAGTGTGTATGTTTTGGGGGTGAGAAGGAGAGCCAAGGGGAGATAGAGATATAGATGGAGGGTGAGAGAAGGAAAAATAGAGAGACAAAGAGAGGGAGGGAGGAAGAGAGATAGATATGGAGAGAGAGAGAGAGAGAGAGAGCATGATATGTGTTTAAGGGGCTGGGATAGAGATAGAAATAAGGAGAGATGGAGGGAGGTATAGATATAGATGGAAGTGGGGGAGAGGGAATACGAGAAAGATAGAGAAAGGGAGGGAGAGGTGGAGAGATATACAGGGAAGAGAGGGAGTGGGGAGAGAGAAGGAGAGAGGGAGGGATATAGACACAGAATGGAAGGTGGACAAAGAGAGAAGAATAAATACTCACACAAAGATAAATACAAATATGGAAGTTATATCTAGTGTAGAAATTATATAACTTATGTGTTATATGTCTAAGATTCTCTTGATCTCACACTATTTTAACTTCATGCAAAATACATAATCTATTCCACCATTGATCATCACATGTGGAAATTAAATCAATTGCAATGCACACATGAAACAATAAAAATTCACACACATTAACACAACTGTTTAATGGGAAAGCCTGAAGCTGAAAACCCCAACTATTTGTATATAATATATGTCATAGAGATCATGTAATAATCCTCATACAAAGCTAAACATGTCAAGCTCTTAGTACAATACAATCGCTATACACTAATCAGGCCCGATCTTGCAAATCCATGCACCAATCTTTTCCACCTGCTAGCTTGCCTCTACTGCGCAATCCTTGCTGAAGAATGGCTATGAATGAACTCGAATTCACCAAGCTTGCACTGCGCAATCCTCATTGGCATCTCCACTGACTGTTGGATGTAATCAATGCATCACTATAGTCACAACTAATAATCACACTTGCTCTTTCACCTACCTCTCCATTGATCTCCATTGAAACTGCCATGCACTGTAATTAACTGATGTATTCTTCAGTTTATTAATGAGTTATTATTAAGTGAATTAATTAACTAATTAATTCACACCACTCTCACTAGTGTATCAATCGGTTAGACTAGATACAACTAGCTCAACTGAGTCTAACTGAGTTAAACTGAATACAACTCCACCAACTACTTCTATAACTCCACCAAACTCTGTCACATGAGTTCTAACTGAAGTCCTCATGCATTAGCTCCAGTAAACCCTCAGGAATAGCGTAATTCCTTTTGTCAGCTGTTGTGCCACATCTGTGCACTTAACAGAAGTGCTCCAAGATAATAAGATAATATTTAGAGTCCAAATATTATTAAGAGCTAATAATATTCGACATATCTATTTTTAGACTAGCAATCTAAAAATAGATTCCGTCCAATATGTCTAAAAATAGAATTCCATCTACTTTTCCAACTTGACCAACCATCCACAGATAGCATCCCGCAACTCATAGAATATGATCGACCTGTCTAAAAATAGACTTTGCGCCAAAAATAGCCCGTGGGCCCACTTAGTGAAGGCGACTCTTTTCACTAAGCTCATCATCTTGTTGAATCTCAACATCTAGAAAGTCATGAATATTTTGGTTTTTCACTAAAATAGATGTATTGATTTTAATGTAGTTCTTGATTTATAGCCCTATTTGATTTCTTGCACTAGATGCATTGATTTCAATGTAAATGTCGATTTCTAATCCTATTTAATACCTTACACTACATGCATTGATTTTAGCATAGATGTTGATTTATATTCCTATTTTATTGCTTGCACTAGATGCATTGGTTTCAATGTAGATATTGATTTCTAATCGTATTTGATCGCTTGAATTAGATGCATTTATTTTAGTTTAGATGTCGATTTCTAATCTTATTAAATAACTTATACTAGATGCATTTATTTCAGCATAGATGTTGATTTATACTTTTATTTGATTGCTTGCACTTGATGCATTGGTTTTAGTGCAGATATTGATTTATAATCCTATATGATCACTTGCACTAGATGCATTGATTTCAGTGTAGATGTAAAATTATAATACTATTTAATACCTCACACTAGATGCATTGATTTCAGTGTAGATGTTGATTTATACTCCTATTTGATTGGTTGTAATGGACACATTAGTTTAATTGTAGATATTTATTTCTAATCCTATTTGATAGCTTGCACTAGATGCATTGATTTTAATGTAGTTGCTGATTTCTAATCCTATTTGATTGTTTGCATTAGATGCATTTAGTTTAGTGTAAATGTTGATTTATATTCCTATTTGATTGTTTTCACTAGATGCATTGATTCCAGTGTAGATGTTGATTTATGATTTGATGCAACTAGATGTAATGATGTACATTAATTTCAAAGTAATAAGATTAATAATGTGCATTTATTCCAGTGTAAGCACATCTCTGCCCCCTCCATATATATCTCTATCTCCCATTGTCTCTCCTTCTTTATCTCTCTATCTCACCCCTAAACATACGCACACACTCTCCATATTTATCTCTTTCTCTCTCTCTCTCTCCCTCCCATTTCCAACCCCCTATCTCTCTTCCCCTTCTTACTCTCTAATGCTTCTCTCTCCATATCTATCTATATGTCTCTCTTTCCCTCCCTTTTCCACTCCCTCTCTCTCTCTAACACTTATCTCTCCATATGTATATCTCTTCCTCCCTCTCTGTCTTTGCCTCTCCCTTCTTCCCTCTCTTCCCCCCTCCATCTATATCTCTATTTCACCTCCAAAAAATACAAAATCTCTCTCAGTGTACACACATAAACATTATTCATGATGCGAATTGACTTCTTTGTTACAATAATTCAACCATAAATACAATACTTGAATTTTCATCCTAAATAAAATGTTCACTTACCCGAAATGTCTTTTCTTAAAACTATTTGTAATTGGCTACATTCTTATTATTCCCATTTTCCATCATTCAACATTGTTAATTCATTTTCATTCAAACACGGTAATAAAAAATAAATAATATGTTTGACAATAAGAATAATAGAAGAAACGAAGATTGTTTGTAATTTACTATATTCTTATTATTCACATTTTCTATCATTCAGAATTGTTACATTGTCACTTTGCACTTAAAATTTTTATTTCATCATTTTTCATCATTCAAGTTATTAACAATCTCTTTTGTCGCAACACATTGAGGTAAATAATCAAAGTACAAGTTAAATTGACCAAATTAATGTTAGACATATTTAACATATTTAAAGTTATCTAAATAATTATATGTTCAACAAATTTTGTAATGTTAGAAATATTTAACATATTTAAAATTATCAAAATAATTATATGTTCAACAAATTTGGTATGACCGCACATGACTGAAACCAACCTAGATCCATCTTAACCCGAGATATATCAAGTGCCGAGAAGGATAAAATCTATCGAGGTGCAAACCTTTCCTCAAAATTTTCACTCAAAAAAGAGATTTGAACCCTGAGAGATTTGATCCTTCTAGATGCTTGATAGATCCGAGGTTAAGATGGATCTAGGCTGGTATAATAAAATATGAAGCTAAATTGGATACAATTAACATTATTGTTGGGTTTTTAAAGCAAAATGAAGTGTATCTTAGTGATTTGAAATGAAGTTATCATGATGTGGATTCATATCATTAGTGAGAGTTAGTGAAAATATATTTTAAAAAAGACTATAAAGTTTGAAAAATAGTAATTAATGTTGGTTTTTAAAAATAAAATAAAATCAGTTTAGATTTATTTTAATTTAACTTTAGATTTACGAGGGACTATGAAAAACAAGTTTATTAAGATATACATTTTATAATCATTTGATAAGAAATTTATAATAAATTTAGACTCATTTCAAAATAAAAACAATAATTTAATGACAGTATTAATATTTTTAATGTTAAAATATAAGTTTATAAGTTATTAATTTTAAACTACCCAATAATATAAAAATTATGGGCATTTAATGGATAAGATATATAAAAATGTTTTAAATATCTGTATTTTTGAAATGGTAATTTTATTTATTAAATTTAATATTAAAATATCTTATTTTAAAATAGATATAAAATTATTTTAAAAATATTAAATAGTCTTTTTAAATTAACATAAATTTTTAATGTCAAGTCTAGCTAGCACAACTTGTTGAGGATGAGCTTCGTCAGCAAGGCGACTCAGGATCAAACCTCACTGGGGGGGTGGTTGTGCCCTATGCTAGGGGGAGGAGACATGCTATAAAATCCAGTCAGTAAAAGGGCGGGTGCGGCCCAGGCCGGGTGTGATCCCTAGGTGACTTTGACGGATTAGATGCCCCTGGGTCATGGCTACTCAAGCCACAGATCAAACCTGCTAAAGGATCACAGAGAAATTGATAGACAAAAAAAAAACATAAATTTTTAATATTTTATATTACATTTTTTTATCCAAATATAATATTAAAAAAAAAATCATTCATCCTGGAATTAACATAAATAATGAAAAGCATTAAGAAACTAGGTTGTCATTCACTGTAGCAAAAGAGAAAAGGGTAGGTGGAACATGTGATTGAATGCATACCTGAAAGAGAGAGAGAAAGAGCCTATAATTGATAGCTTGCGAGAAAAAATAAAGGAAGATATTTTGACAATTTTGGCGTTAAAAAAATCACGTGGACTAAAAGAGTACGTGGTAATGAGGTTCCCATAATAATTTTTGTTTGTTTGATTTTTTTATGTAGGAAAAATTAGAGTGAAAGTGCGACTATTGCATATGGTCATAAAAAAGAAATGTTGGGTAGAGAAGTTGAATGTGCCATGGAAAATGTGAGACTATGCTTTCATATCTTATATGTAACAAGGTGCGATGCAAAATAATACTTGCCGATTAGCTTTGCTTTAAACTTAAAATTTAAAATTACAAGCAACAACTTATTATTCCTGCCTAAGTAGGTACATAGTGATTATTAGAGAGTTGACCTGTATTAATCTCAATTAGAATTATTATTATCCGTGAAATTTAACCAAACTTTTAAATAACTTTATATTTTAATAATATTTTAAAACAATTTGTGAGTGTTTTGATTGGGTATCATATTCAAGCTCTTATTACAGAGTGAGGGACAATATCGAATGCTTTTTAGGAAAATCATTCTTTAAATTTAGGATAAACACAATAAACATGAATCGAATTCTCAAAAATAAAACTAATGCTATCTCAAAATTTAACATTAATTCATGGCATTTTATGTAACATGGTAAACAAGATAAACATGAATCAAATTCTCAAAATAAAACTAATACTATCTCAAAGTTTAACATTAATTCATGGCATTTTATGTAACACAAATAATTTGAAAAATACTTTGCACATTTTTATTGATTTCTAAATTACTTCCAAAATTACACTTTCTATCCTCAAGCTTACACCTACCACCATTGCTTACACCTTCCAACACCTTCCACCATTGCTCTCCAACACGTTAAAACCCTCTGCCACTGCTTACACCTTCCAACACCTTCCACCATCGCTCTCCAACACATTAACACCCTCTTCCACATCTATGTTTGAATCTAGGTTCTCGGGCTTGACATTATTGAAGATAGGTTCTTAACACCCTCACTAATTGTACCCTTATGAAACTTCATAGCTCTCCCATTGATTGGTATGGATCATTACTGGTATACTTGTAATCAAGTGTATTTGAGAGAAGAACAAAAGTTTGAATCAGGTACCCGCCATGAAGGTAATATGGAAGAACCAACGATCACATTTGAATGTTCGCCCAACTTCTTCATTTTCAGGTTGATCTGTTTCTGCTCATCCTAGTAAGTTCAAACCTTTTAAAACTAGAAAGTTCAGTGAGTACATCGTAGTCTTTGAAAGTTAGCAGTGGAGATAGTGGAAGTAGTCAGAACAATGCAAGTAGTAGGCATATATTTCAAAGTTAGTCAGTACCACCAAGGAGTATTCTCCAAGCTAACAATTAAATGTGTTGGAAATTGTGAATAAAACAAACAAAGGGAGATGTGTTTCCCCCGACAACACAGAGAATGCAACGCACATGGAAATAATAGTCATACAATTGACAAATAGACAATGATTTTACATAGGAGAGGAACTCTTTCAAATTTATTCAACTCTTCTCTAAAATTCGATTCATTCCTTCACTAAAAATATGAGAAATTACAAGGTTTATACAAAATGGCCGAAGCCTGTGTTTTAATGCAATTCAATGGTGGAATGGATGTTCAACAATAAAATCATCCTTCCGTTCTAATTTTCTGTTTACACACGAAAAAACATACAAAACACGTTCATAACACATAACAACGGACCTCAAATATTATGGGTTTTTTCTTTTGAAAAGACATCGCGTATGGCTCCTCCATCGGAAATTTCTCATCGACAATTATAACATTTAACTGGCGCGAACACAAGAAAACCTTAAATCCTGTGATATGCGATGTGACGTGGCACATCACATTGCAATGTAAAAATCTTAACCTATGGGCACTTATCCGTTAACTCCTGAGCTTTTCGATGTGCGCCTTATGCTACCCTCCTGAGCTTGACATGTGCCCCTTTGCAATCTCATCGCAAACAAAACAAAATAACTTGCGAGCGGCTTTAAAAGGTAAGAAAAAAAAATTGCAAAGTACAGGCTGCGAGCGCTAAAGTGGTGGTAAGTGTGATAAAGGTTTGAGGTGGGTCCCGCCAGATCACATCGGCAAAAACTTAGTTTCAGCGAAAGATTTAAGAGTTATAACCTAAATCTTCCGGGCTGCGATATGTGGGGAGTAAAACGACAGGAGGTGTGAAGTGCAAAAAACAAAGGAATAGGTGGAATGCAAAGGTTTGTAGCACAGTTTACAATGCAGTAAGGTAAGTGGTGGGTCCGCTGATATCGCATCAGGGGGGAAATAAAATTCAATGAAAAAGGCTAAAGGGTAAACAAGAGAAGTTGCGAGCGGCAAAGTGCGGGCACAGTAAGTCAATGCGAAAAAAGAAGTAAATGCAGAGAATAAGGACTTGGGTACTCTGTTTTGGTTTTTTGGTGAAGAAGTGCCTACGGGCTTAAAACCTGCTCCTTGTCCTTCTTGCACAAAAAAAAATAAAAAATTCAATGAAGTTGTGGGTCGCTGCCACTGTTATTCATGGCGGTGGTTGGGAGTAATTTCAACAGAATGAACATATGGTGCCCAGAGATAAAAGGGAAATTGAATGAACATATAGCGCCAAGTGACAAAAGGGAATAACTAAGTAGAAGTGCTCTCATTTGCATCTGACCGAGAAGTCGAGTAACCATACTTGAGGACAAGTTCTCTCATTTAAATCTGACTAAGTATTCAGTAAACATTATTACACTTGTATGATTGCTGGGATATTGTTCTCTTATTCTAAATGCTCTTGGAGGAGATGAAATTATCACTATTTTGTTTGTTGAGATATTGTTCTCTTATTCTAAATGCATGCTCCTCGAGGAGATGAAATTAGCATTGAAACTCTCTCCTCTGTTTAGGGCTACATAGAATATAAGAGTAGTAAGTAGGAAATACGAAATAGTATTACCAACAACAATATACACGTAGATAAGACGAGGTACAATATACTCATCCTTTCTAGCTCTGCTACATGTTGCCATATATAATTGTTTACATTTATTTAAATTAGCTCAGCTCAAGCTTTTGGTATTGACTCCGATTCATGTTGCTATATAAAACTATTCACATTTCTTTAAATTAGCTCAGCTCAAGATTTTGGTACTGACTCTGCTTCATGTTGCTATATAAAACTATTCTCATTTCTCTAAATTAGCTCAGTTCAAGCTTTCGGTACTGACCCCACTTGATGTTTCTATATAAAACTATTCTCATTTTTCTAAATTAGCTCAGCTAAAGCTTTTGGTACTGACTGGATCCACTTCATGTTGCTATATAAAACTATTATCATTTCTACTATTCTCGTTTCTCTAAATTAGCTAAGTGCAAGCTCTAGTATTGGCTCTGCTTCACGTTCCCATATATAGTTGTTTTGATGTTTTTGATATATAACTGTTTTCATTTCTTTGCATTTCTTTCATTTCCATATATAGTTGTTTTGATGTTTTTGATATATAACTATTTTCATTTCTTTGCATTTCTTTCATTTCCGTATATAGTTGTTTTGATGTTTTTGATATATAACTGTTTTCATTTCTTTCATTTCCATCCTCGGTAACTTGGTCCCATTCTCATTTCTCTAAATTAGTTCAGTGCAATCTCTAGTATCGGCTCTGCTTCACGTTCCTGTATATAGTTGTTTTGATGTTTTTGATATATAACTGTTTTCATTTCTTTGCATTTCTTTCATTTCCATCATTTTACCACATATGTTTGTTTTGATGTTTTTTATATATAACTATTTTCATTTCTTTGCATTTCTTTCATTTCCATCCATAGTAACCTAATCCAATTCATGTATTGAAAGCTTTGTAGTAGGATAAAGGTAGTCACATAGATGCTGCAATAAATTCATCAACAACAATCTCTCTCATCTCACACATATGGCATAGGATTTAAAAAAAAATTATTATGTTCTCCAACATGAATAATGCATGATGTAAAAGAAACACTATCACATTTGAAGGTATAGTAAAAACTAAATATTTAGAAGAGAAATTCTCCTTACCTTCTATTTTGATATTTGATAAACCCAACTACTTTGAGATCTAATAAAACCAATGTTAGTGAAGGTAGGTCACCATCCCTTGTAGTGTCCAATTCTTGATAGGTTCCCTCTTCCTTTGTCGGAAGTTTAGTTGAAACAAAATTGTTGTTCGTTGCTGAAAATTTGGTACTGGCAGGGGATTATGTCCAGGAAGAAAAATTTTACAGCTTGCCAGTTGCATCTCAAACAAACATACATTGAAAGATACATACAAACAAAAATTGAAAGGAAAATTGTGCCTACCGCAAAATTAGATTGGAAATTAACATCAATAATAATAACTAATAATTTTGAAGAAATACTAGCTAGAAAAACATAAGAAATATAAAATTCAGATTAAATCATCCAAATGATCTTGAAAATATAATTGAAAGAGTAATACGCATTTTTTATTTTGGCTTGACACCATCCCATACATTTTTCTCCAATAAATCTCTTACCAATGGAAAAAGACAAAAGGCCTCTAGGATTTAGTAGTTGATTTGCAATGACGACAATGGCATGGAGAGCATAATATGTTGCAATGCCCACAGTGGCATGAGGATCATCCTTTGATGCAATTCCCACTGTGGCATGGCGATCATCATCTGTTGTAAAGAAATACGATATTCCAAAAACCTAAGTAAATTGAAACTCATCAATTCTGGTTGTGTGCCCCCTTGCATGGGCCTATATGATAATGGAAGGAAACAAAGTAGGGAACGAGACAAAATGGATTTGATCTAGGATGACATACCTTATAAAACCCACCAGTTCATTTACTAGAAACATGTAGCAGGAGTATCAGGGACAGGGAGAAGGACAGGATGTCAGTGAGCCTAGTGAACATGTATGTAGATAATAGGTCAGTGTGGAAAATTGGCTCTATTGGAATTATACTCCCAACCACCACCCTGAATAAGTTGTGGCACAAACCACACTTCATCAACTTTGTAGCAGATAAGGACAAGCATAGATCCATAGAGCCAAAGGCATTTTCATGCAACCATAGTAAACCAAGTACCGCAGCCATCCTATGCTTTTATTTCTTTGAACCACCACATTTAACTTACCTTTCTCCTGCATCACATTTCCCTTACCTTACCTCTTAACGATTTTGACAAAAATGTTATTCTACTGCCGATGCGATATCTTTGAGACCTACCATACACCCAACCACATTGCAAATCATTGTAAATCCTTTGTATTTCCGGAAAACCTTTGTATTGTGAATTTCACACTTACCAACCTTTGCTGCCTACAATACTGCACATCACAACATTTAAACCTTACCTGTTTGAGCTGCCCGCAACATATGTTATGTCTCCGCCGATGCGATATCGGCGAGACCTAACTTATCCTTACTGCATGGACCAAACCTTGTTTTGCATTCATTTGCTTTGTATTTCATACACCGCACTTACTAATGTTTCACTGCCCGCAGGTTCGCAATCGCAAGTTTTAAAATTTACCTTCCGTTGCCGCAACGTATGTTACCTGTTTTACGATGCGATCATGCTATCGCACATTGTGCCCACAAAGTTTAAAGCTTTTTCGTAAAGTTCCGCAGTTATGTTATTTTGGGTGCGATGCGATATGTGCCACGTCACTATCACACATCACAGCTCGCAAATTTTAATGGATAGCACCAATAGCTAAAGTTTGACATCACTGATTTGCACGGATGTGATGAGGCCTCAGAGTCAGAACATATAAAGTTTGAGATTTTCCCCTTCGTGTTTTGAATGTTTTTTTATGTGTTTCTGTGTATAAAATAGAATATGGTCTGTGCATCGTTTTAATGAAAGAATGGGTCTTTTGAACGCCCAAGGACGAGAAGTTGTTGAACACCCGTTCAATAATGAATTTCATTGATTAGATTTAGGTTTTCAGGCTATGACCATTCTTGTATTAAAAAAAATGTAATTTCATTTTGTTACTGTGAAGAAATAGAAAACTGAAGTTTGTCCCTATCCCGTGTATTACGCTGTCTGTGTATGTATTTATTATTTCCATATTATTTGCCTTCTTTGTGTTGGGGGGAAACACATTTCCTCTGTTATTGTTTCGTTCAATATTTAAAACAAGCTCGAAGATAGGCCCATGCAGTGGTGAGATTTTCCATGTGCAGACATGCTGACAAACCGTTCTTAATGTCTTGTGTGAACAGGTGGGTAGTAGACGATCACATGTAGTGGTTGTTTGTTTAGCATGTCAAAAATCTCCTGTGAAATAAGATTATTTTGTTGTAATATAATCTCTCACATAGTTTGCACATTATTATAACTTTATTATAATATTATAAATGAAGAGGTGCTAATAAGGCTGTATATCTTTGATGTTTTGATTGATGATAATTTTCCAGAGTAGACAAACCCACTCTGTCACTATCAATGTTTTTGGGTCATTATAAGTAAACATAACATGTGATAATATAGCCACAAAGTTGAGAGTAGTAATGCTTTATAAAATGCATAGTGACAAGGGTTCACATATTTCCAAATTTATACGTTCTTACTAATATTCAAATAAATATGTGTCACACAATTTCAGACGAAATGTGATGAAAATTCTCTTTTGCAGAAAACTATGGTGTAGCATACAAAAATCAAACCTAAAAAATACTTTTCTAAAAATGTGAACTGAACTTTCAAAGAATTAGGGCATCTCATAAATTCTGTTTCTGAGTCTCATCCCAATTGATTATACCTTGGTTAATTGGTGATGGATTTAGTTCATTGAAAATGTGATTTATTATACCTCGGTCAACTGGTAATGGATGTGCGTCATTGAAAATGTGATGGATACTATGGTGTTTCGCTTTATATATTTATATTGAACGCTGATATAATGATGATATAAATACTGCTATATTGATGTGCTTATATTTCAAAATTCAAAAACTATACAAAAATAAAATAAAAGCATAAAATAGTAAAGGCTTTTGTTTTTAATTTAGATCCATTATGTAAGAACCATACAACACATTTTTCTTTTTTTTTTAATTTTTAAAATTGCGACAATGATTTGGTTCTTAATTTGGATCCATTATGTAAGAAGCATACATCTCATCTATTCCTTTTTACTGCAATAGTGATGTAGTAAAGTCAACTGTAGGGTTGAAACACCAAAAAGATAAAGAACCACATAAAAGATAAAGGTTGAATTCATCATGTTCATAGCCTTAGGTGTCTCGTAGATCTCAAATTAGGGGCCTCGTCCCAATTGGGGCTAGTTTCAATCTCAATAGGAAACAAGCTATGCTTCATGTGAACTTGGTCAATACCCTTATCTTATTACTTCAATCCAAGTTATTATACAAGGTTTTATTTGGCAGGTATGCCGTGTGCAACGCCAACTTGTTATAGTTGAAATTTAATATTACAAGCAACAAATTATCATTGTAAGATATTTGAATCATTTGATAAAATGCTTTAAACTAGATCCCCGTGAATATATAAAAAAGTTGTGAACGTAGGAAGGAATTTATTGACTTATTGCATTAAATTGGAAGATATTTAATAAATATATTGCATCAAATTGAAAGATATTAAATACATATATTGAACATGCAGGGGAGGCCTATTTTTGCTGATTTGTGCATAGGGAGGCTTACTTATCATATGAAGAAACCGTAAATAAAACTAATACGTAACTAATACATAATAATTTCATAAATCCTAAAGTCATCTACGAAAAAATGTACACTTCATGTGTCTTTAATTTATGGTATTTTCTACGCAACCTTTCCAAATTTCAGTCAATGCTAGATCATCAGAACATCTTGATCCTATATTGATCCTCGTCGAGTTTTGGCCCAAAGAATGAACCAACCATTATTATAGAGATAGAGTTATGAGAACCTTTCCTTCCCCTCACCCATAGCCTTGCTCAAGTGAGAGTTGCTTGACCAAAATGAATATCTCGCTCTCTTCTTCTATGCCACTAATTTTGATGGTTCCTCTTCTAGAGCTTGTTAATGCAGAGAGTTACATGCCTCCTCTTGATCCTCTTGATGAGGATCTATGGGACGAGATAACTAAGCTCTAGTACCATCTAGTACCATATTAAGGAGACCAAAAGTGAAAAAATGATCTCAATGTCTAGTTATTTTCAATATGTAAATATTTGAAGCAATAAATCAATGAATGATGTATAGGAAAATGATGTACAAAATATGTCATAGCTTATGCTCTTGCTCTTGTATTTAATATTGCTACTTCTGGGTCTCAATATAGACTACCTAGGAAAATGGTCTTGCTTCTTCTTCCAAATCTCTATATGGGAATGAATCTATATCTAAAGATGTAACTAGTCTAAGCTGCAAGATTGCAATGTCCATGTTATTTATATGTATCAACAGAAGATGCTCAAAGAAGTAGGAATGTCGGGAAATTGGCACTGTAGTAGTAATATTTACTCTTGCTGGGTAAAAGCTCATGATAATAGAGGAATTTCATGATGGAGACATAGTGCAGACACAAGACGTTGTAGACCTACGAAAAATGGTTCCAATTTCAAGTGGTGAAGGATCTACCTTTAGCTCTGTGCCTCTAACTTCTCTTGTTATGGTGCATCTATGCATCTGCTTGTTCAGATGCTATTCTATTAAGAAATTGTTTTTGGTTATGGATTAATTTCACCTGAGTCGAGAAAATTAGGTTTTGGGAGAGAGGTATAAATCTATAATTCTATCTGTTAGACACGTAATACTAGGTACCAACACAATGGAAATCTCATGATACCATATGTTTACACTATGGTCTAAGAATGAAAAAATATTGGTACAAAAATTTAATGCTAACATAACCTTAGCATTAGTACAAGTCTAGACGAGAGCCAAAATTCATTTTGAATTTTAATATAAGGTTTTCTCCAAAAAAATACATTGCGAAGAATGGAGCTAGCGATAAGAGGTTGATTTCTTCTACCAATCAAACATCATCAAAATAATAAATAAATAATTTTAAACCAAATGTTTTCTTAAAACTTTGGTTAAACCGTTAATGTGGAAAATAATTCAAACCAATTAATACATGGTCAAGAAATATCGATTGCTATTTACTTGCTACCTTTGGCAGGTATAATAATATGAAGCATAAAAAACTTGTGAATGTTGTTTTATTCGAAGGCAATGAAAAGTTTAGAATACAAGAAGAGATATGACACCCTTAAACAATTCATGTTAGTGGTTCATTGATAATATACCGTATATGTTATGATGCAGATGTTTTATGAGTTATATGAAATTACAAGATGGATATTAATATAAAGGAATCTGGAATATGTTATTGGAGATGTTAATTCTTACTTTGTCTTGCATTTACTTTTTGATATTTATCATTGTGTAATGATTATTAAGTTTATTAGTAAGTATATTTTCTGATATTCATTATTGTGTAATGATGTTTACATGGGGGCTTCACTCAATAAACCTCTAACATATCACGTGGGATCATAACATATTAAACAATACCCTTAATTTGAGTACATATTGGAAAATACCCCTAAAAATCACATTATTTAACCCCTACCAATATAAACCCAATACACCTTCCCAATTTAAAAAGCCCCTACTTTCACTATATATTGTAGGTATCCTTTTTTTATTAACATTTTTTATACCCCTTTATAATTTTTAATAAAATTTGAGCTCCTTTTTTTATACCTGCCAATATAAAAACCCATTATCCCTTATATATCCCCCAATATATTTTGTAATTTTTTCCTAGTTATATATCCCCCAATATGAACCCACGTGCTATGGTATTGCTCCCACAGTGAAGCCCCCGTTGATTTTTAAGCAGTTGGATTTAGTTATTAGTTTTAGATATGGTCAAAATATTATCTCAAGTAACTAAATTGGTTGGTTAAGATACTTAATTTATCTTAAATCTAATTTTATGTATAAATATTTGAGATTGTGTGTGATAATAATAGAATACATAAACGTAATTTATGTGCCAAAATATTTCTGAGGTCATATTAGAGCTAGTAGCTTTGGATGCAACTCCCTTTCAAGAGGGTCATGGAATATGTGAGAGATGTGATATTTAATTTTCTATAAATAAATAGAATTAAATAGAAGAGAATATATTGTTTATTTGTTTTGTGAATGATTTCTGGTGTGAGTTAAACCCAATGTCGCAAGTAAAGATATACACCATGCATCTACTCACATTTTTTTATCTATAACTGCAATGAGAATAAGTTTAGAGTTTGGTGTAACATGTAGCATCTTTGAACGACTACATCGGATCAAAATTGTAGGTGTTCTGGGGAGTTGTGTTGGGTGTTGCTGGGCCTAGTGACCATATTCTCCATCCATAACAAAGTCAAAGTATCAATCAATATATACTCAATAATTTCTGTTGAGTAGTCATTAATTCTTGTGAAGAACCTCCCATATTCAAAAATATTTTTCTAAATTTTATTAAAGCATGAGGATATATGGCGTGGGGCATAAAATATGAAGGAAAAAATACCAAAAGAGCTTCTAGAAAAATGAGTTATTGGCTCACCAACAAGTTTAACAAGAGGTATGGATTATTGTTGTGAAGCCAATAGATTCAAATGCGGTGGAACTTTCTTTGTAGGTCCCTATAATACTAGTGTATCCCTTTATTATTATTGTTAGTGTAGCCCCCTAATTGCTATTATTGTTCCCATGTAGTCCCCATATTGTTATAATTATTGTGCCCCATAGAATCCCACTATTATTATTGTTGAGCCCTTACATTATTATTGTTATGCCAACTCTAATTATATTGTGACCCCTTAGACTCCTATATATAGAAATGAGGTTTTTTCATTTGAATAATCCAAGAATTTTCATTTATGTAATTTAAAGGAGGTTTACCCCTCAAAGTGGATATTCTTAAGTTTTTGATTATCTTTTATTCTATTTTATGAGCTGGTTGCATAACATTTGATATCATAGCTTTGGATTCTAGGGTTTTTCTTCTTCAAACATGACATCTTGGAATTGTTTCTATTATTTTTTCTGTGAGGCTTAAGAGGCTGAAATTTCGACCACATGGAGCCTAAATATTCTTCAACCTCGTGTAAAAATTTCAGATCCTGGTTCTCTATATTTTCGGATATGTGATTTGTGGAAGTTGGGGTTTTTGCACGATCCAAAATTCAGTCTCAAATAAATGACCTAGGGAAAATCATAATAACTTTATTTTTAGGCATCAAATTTGAATTATGTAAAAATTTTATGAAATTTCATGGACTACACTATTTCGTATAGAAATTTCAGGGCCGAAGATAGAAAAAATGACATGTGGCACTCTGTACAAGTTCACTCTAGTATACTAGTCTATAATCAAGTCATCGTGGGATATTGGGCATAACACTTTGTTGAAGACTCAAATATTGGTGTGACTTGTGGGGTTGGAAAGTAGATTTATAGGGATACACAAAGACCAAATTTCATACCTTGGAGATCTGAAATTATAGAGTTACAACCATTTCAAGATCGAAATCCCAAAAGAAAGAAAAATGTGTGTATTTTTTTTAAATTACATAAAGTTTTTTTGAAAAATCAGTTTGAAGTGATTCCAAAGGCATATTAAGCATAGATTTCAGTATTGGGTTACAAAATTCCTCCCAAAAAAAAAATTCCACACCCACTAAGCCCTCAGAAAGCTCTGCTATGACACATGAAGAGGAAGAATTGCAACATGATATCTCAAAATTATGGGACCAAAAGCAACAAATTTCGCTCTCACAAAGAACAAGCAAAGATGAAATAAAAGATGACATGGATGGTTTAAAAGTAGACATGGAATCTAATATGGATGGTTTGAAGGATGCCATGGAAACTAAGATGGATGGTTTGGAGGATGACATGGAAGCTAAGATGGAGGGTTTGATAGTAGACATGGAAGGTTTGAGAAAGTTGTTGCAAGAAAGGCTTCTCGATGGTGACAAGGTAATCCATGAAAATTATGATGAGGACAAAAGGAATATGAATTGTGATTTTAGAAATTCCAATGTTAGGTTCCACAACATTCCAAATATCGATATGAGGAAGTTTGATGGTAAGGATACAATAACATTGATACTACAAATGGAGCAATATTTTGATCTCCATGATGTGCAACACTCACAAAAGGTACACACTGCAAATTTATATTTAGAACCCAATAGTTTTGTATGGTATTGATGAATTTTTTCTCGTAAAACACTTTTCACTTTGTCAATTTTATAGAGGAAATGATAGCACATTATGAGGATACAAAGAGTAACACCTCCTTTAACCAATTGATAAATCTCAAACAAAAGGGTTCAATGGCAGTGCACATTGAGGACTTCCAAAATTTTAATATCAGGGTAAAAAATATTTCAGAGGAGCATATGATTGATGTATTAATAGGGAATTTAAAGGACCACATCCAACATGAGGTTCACCTTTGGGAACCTGATTCATTGGAGAAGGCATTCAGGGTGGCAAGAAAAGTTGAAATAAAAATTATGGGAACAAGGAATTCTACCACTCACAACACTAAATATGGAAGTGTTGTTTCTCCTAGCCTTCCATAACCTACAAGGTTGACACAACAACAATTGGAGGAAGAAAGAGAAAAAGGAATTTGTTATAGTTGTGATAGAAAATACACTAAAGGTAATAAGCGCGCTGAGAAGAAATTATTTTACATAGATTGTGAAGAGGAGGAAGAAAATGAACAAGAAAGATCAAAAGAGGAGGATATACATTAGGAACCAACCCCAGAGAAATAAGAATTGAATACGACCATATATTGTAATGAATTGGCAAGAATTACCACTCCTCAATCTATTAATATAGAAGGATATAACAAGAAAAGAAAGGTAATAGTGTTGATTGATTTGGGTAGTACCCATAATTTTATTCATTGTAAGATATCCAAGGAGTTGAATTGCTTCCTATATCCAGCACCAAAGTGTCAAGTGATGGTTGTAAATGTATGATCTAGGTGGATATTGGTGGTCACCCACCTATTCCACTTGGGGCCCCACCATTGTCTTTCAATTTTTCAGTTTTGGCACAACTTAATATTTTTAGCAGTTTTTCGGGTCCTGAACTTCCAGAGCCATTTTGAGGCCCTAAATGACGTTTTTTGGGAAAACAGGGAGTAACATTGGTCCATGGACCCATGTTTCTCACTCAAAATTTGTATTCCTCAGATATATATTTCTGACGAGGTATGGTTCACATCAAATGGAGATCGTATGCCAAATTTATGTCCCCAGGAAGTTGAAACACCAATTTACCCAAACGGGGCCCATAGTTTTAGTGCTTCATCTCCTAGGGTTAGGGTTTTGGATATTTAGGGTTTTCCATTGTTTCTAAATAATAAATAGGCCCTCGAGCCTGATTTTAACTCAGCTCAGAGGCTTGTAGCTACCACATCTCTTCTCAGAGATATCTACCAATGCCCTAGCTAGTTTATTTCCATTCTATATGTAAGAAAATTTCAGTTCTTTGATATTAATGAAATGAAATGTTATTTTTGATACATCTTTGTCTTTATGGTTATATTTTTATTCTATTGTGTTCCTTCATAAATCCAGATCAGTGGTATCAAAGTGGTCCACTCTTTCTTTGTTTTTCTTTTCATGTCCCCAACACGATCAGGGTATAAGGAGATAGGGCTCGATCTGCTGGAACCTTTGCAAGATCAGCCTCGCAAACCCCGACGGACACCCATGGGGGACGAAAAGAAATATGAGGGAGCAGGAGATCCTATCAAAATATTTCTCATGGAGGCCCTCGAAAAAAAAAGGAACGTGATGATGGATAACTTTTCCCAAATCCTTCAACGGCTGCCCACCGGCAGCACATCTACATCCAGCAGCCACTCTGGAGGTGCGACCCCTTTTAAGGTACAACTAAATTTCTACATTCCCATATTTGAGGGTCAAATAGATGCAGATGCCATAGATAGATGTTTGAATCTATTAGAATGATATTTCTCGGTTCATGACTTTCCGACAGGGAGAAGATTATTTTTGCACTCCTCAAAGCTGCCCCCCATGTCAAGGACTAGTGGGAAACCCACTGTGAGAAAAAGGATGAGACATAACCCTCTCTGTTCTCGGCCGTACCCACTTGGAATTATTTCTGAGACGCCATCAAGGAACAATACTATCCCATGGGGAGATATGAGGACAAGTACATACAATGGACCATGCTGCGACAACAAAGGGATCAGGATGTGCATGAGCTGACGAATGGAGTTCCTTGGCATCTCCTCGCTTGGTACGGCATACCGGTATGCTACCAAGATTGAGAAAAAATTCAACCAGAAGAAGCGAGACTTTGGATCTGCAAATCAAAAGCAAGGGAAAGGTGCTCCCAAACCGTAGAACAAAGGACAAAGCCAAGGCATGGAAACTCAAGACAACCTGTCGAATCCACAAGCAAAGAACAACAACGCAAAGCCAAAGAAGGACACGGGAAAGTGGTGTGAGTTCCATAAGAGCTCCACTCACAACACAAGTGAGTGTCGGGCCAAGCAGTCGTTGGTGGCAGAGATGAGGGCTTCTGAGTCAGATGCATGTTTCAACTCTGAATCAGAACCTGACAAGGGGAATGAAAAAGGGAAATAGATTATTGATGTGGAGCCCAATGCCACTGTTGCCACTACGAAGATCTAGAAGGAGGAACTAGAAGATACAAAGGAGGAGGAACGTCTCTTCCACTCCCAGATGTGGGTAAAGGGCTCCCCGGTACAGCTCATTGTCGACAATGGGAGCCAAAAGAACCTCATTTCAGTAGAAGCCGTGAAGCGGTTGGGCTTGCCGACCACAACTCACCCACATCCATACACCATCCGGTGGCTTCACCAAGGACGAGATCTTCGCGTCAGCCAACAATGTCGCCTTCCCTATAGCATCAAGTCATTCACGGATGAGCTATTATGTGACGTTGATCCTATTGATGTTTCTGATGTATTATTAGGAAAACCATACTTGTGGAAGCATCATGCTATGTATGAGTCTCAGCCTCGAACTATTATTGTTACTTTGGGAAATAAGTTGTACATGATACCAGAGGTACTACCTCCTACTGCTATCTCTTTGGTTAGTGCAAAAAAAGTGCAGTAAGCTCATTTCCCAAACTAGAAAATTCATTTTTTTGATGATCCGCCCCCAGGGAAAGAAGAATATGGTGGCCACAACCTCCAGACAGGGCTCCTCTGCATGAAAAAAACAAATGGATAAGGTTGTGGAGGAGTACAGGGACATCTTCACCTCACCCACAGGGGTTCCTCTGCACTGTGAGGTCAAGCACTAGATTAATCTAACCCCAGGTGCGCCGCTACCCAATGGACCGATCTATCGACGCTCTGTTATGGAGAACGATGAAATCAAGAGGCAGATTCAGGAGCTGTTGGAGAGAGGTCACATCCGACCAAGTTCATCGCCTTGTGGGAGCCTGATCGTGTTGGTACAGAAGAAGGATGAGACGTGGAGACTCTGTATTGACTTCGGGCACTGAAAAAGATCACTATCTGGAATAGATACCCGATCCGACAGATTGATAACCTTCTATACCAACTCAAAGGTGCAAAATATTTCATCAAGATCGACTTGAAGTCTGGGTATCACTAGGTACCAATTTAACCCTCCGATGTGTGGAAGAATGCCTTCAAAGAAAAGGAAGGCCTTTTCGAATGGCTGGTCATGCCTTTCGAGTTGACGAATGCTCCCGCAACCTTCATGATGTTGATGGATGACATCTTGCGGCCATTAACCAACTCATTTGTAGTGTTGTACTTGGATGACATTATGGTCTTTAGCCAGACTTGGGAAGAGCACCTTCACCACATCCGATAAGTCCTCCAAACATTGCGGCAAAACAAGTTGTGTGCCAATTTGGAGAAGTGCACTTTTGGCATGACCCAGGTTCAATATTTGGGATACATTATTGATGAAAGGGGGGTGCATGTGGATCCAACCAAGATCCAAGTAATTCAGGATTTGCTAGCCCCAACCACTATAACAGAGCTTCGCAACTTTCTGGGTCCTTCTAATTTATACTGTAGGTTCGTTTTGGGATTCTCTCATATCACTTGGCCCTTGAGTAAAGTCACCAAGGGAGGAGCGAGAGAAAAATTCTTTTGGTCAGAACCTCAACAGAAGGCATTCACAGAATTGAAAAATCGCCTCTGTTTTGCCCCAGTGCTCACATTACCAGACTTGCAACAACCATTTGAGATCAAGACAGATGCCTCTAACTATGCTATTGGGGCAGTTCTTACTCAACAGGGACATCTAGTGGCATATCACAGTGAGACATTGTTTGACATAGGTCGCAAGTATCCCACTTAAGACAAAGAAATGTATTTCAATGTGCAAGCTTGTCGACAATGGAAGCATTAAATTTTGGGGAAGGAAACAATTATCCACACAGACCACCGACCCCTGTAGTTCATACAAACACAAGGGAAGTTGCAGAATGATCACCATCAGAAGTGGTCCACATATTTGCAACAGTTTCATTTGAACATCAAGTAAAATAAGGGTAGCACCAATAATGTTTCAGTTTGCCTCAGCCGACCACCGATCGTGGCGCTCACCACTGCTCTCAACTCTTATGGGCACAAGACTTTTGATTGGCCGCTTCTCTATGAGAGCAACCCAGAATTCGACCACACTTACAAGGCACTCTTGGGGGGTACGCAAGTTCCAAATTTTCACCTCCAAGATGCACTTTTATGTCACCTGGGACACCTTTGTGTTCCTTCAAGCGAGTGTGCCAAGATGATATGCGAAGCACACTACAGTCGAGTAGCTGGGCCTTTCAGGGTTGAGAAAATAGTAGTAGTACTGCAAAAGTATTTCTATTTTCTGAACCTTCGAAAGGATGTCGGGAAGAACATCAGATCCTGCACTACTTGTGCCATTGCCAAACTGACCATTAAGAAGCAAGGCCTATATACTCCGCTACCTACCACTAGTCGACCTTGGGAATCCATCTCCATGGATTACATGTCGGGCCTGCCTTCTACTAAGCATGGAAATGACTGTGTTTTCATGGTCATCGACAGATTCTCGAAGATGGCCATTATGGCGGCCTGCATGAAGAATATTACAACAGAAGCCACTACTAAACTCTTCTTTGAATGAGTGTGGGTGCACTTTGGGATCCCACAGTCTATCATATCAGATTAGGATAGCAAGTTCCTCAACACATTTTGGTCCAGCCTCTGGTCAATGCTGGACACCAAGCTCAACAAGTCCACAACTTTCCATCCCTAAACAGATGGCCAGACAGAGGTCATAAACAAAATGATTGTACACATTCTGTGCATGTACAATTCAGATCATCTATGCACATGGGACGAGAGCCTCCCCTATGTACAACATAGTTATAACTGAGCTCTCCATAGTTCAATCGGCCTCCCCTATGTACAAAATAGTTATGACCGGGCTCTCCACAGTTCAATCGGCCATAGCCCCTTTCAGGTGGGCTTGGGATTCCAGCCACTATGTCCCATTGACGTAGCCATGCCATTTACGGCTACTCAGGCCAATTCGGCTCATGTCCAATCTGAAGTTGACAAAGAAAATAGCTTCATTGAGCGCATTCAACACATCCTCCAACAGGTTCATGACATATTGGATAGAGCCAATGCTAAGTACAAGAAATGCCATGATCAACACCGGGTGCCACACAACTTCCAGGTGGGCGACAAAGTATGGCTACATTTGCAGAAGGTGCGCCTCACTCGACCCCATCGCAAGCTTCGCCTGCTCTGATACGGGCCGTACACCATCACCAAGGCTGTAGGGAACAATGCCTTCGAGCTCAATATTCCACCATTCCTTGGTTTGCATCCAGTATTCAATGTGGACTGCCTTTTTCCTTACTTCCCACCTCTACTGGACACCTTTGACATTGCAGAACAACTCACACCAACAAAGTTAAACCCAAACTACATGGAATAGGTCACCATAGATTGTATCATGGACATGAAAATCAATAACACTCACCAACAGAAGATCCAACTATATCGGGTTGTCCAAGCTGGCCAACTCTTGCACCAAGGAAATTGGTTCACGAGGGACCAAGTTTAGTAGAAATTTCCTCATCCCATGGAGGAACTTAACGCAATGGGGACCATTGCTTCCTAAGGGGGGAGGAATGATCCAGGTGGATATTGGTGGTCGCCCACCTATTCCACTTGGCGCCCCACCATTGTCTTTCAGTTTTTCAGTTTCGGCACAAGTTACTATTTTTAGCTGTTTTTCGAGTCCTGAAATTCTGGAGCCATTTTGAGGCCCTAAATGACATTTTTTGGGAAAACGGGGAGCAACATGGGTCCATGGACTAATGTTTCTCACTCAAAATTTGTAGTTCTTGGATAGATATTTCTAACGAGGTATGGTATGCATCAAACAGAGATCGTATGCCAAAGTTACATCCCAGGGAAGTTGAAACACCAATTTACCCAAATGAGGCCCAGAGTTTTGGTGCTTCATCTCCTAAGGTTAGGGTTTTGGCTGTTTAGGATTTCCCATTATTTCTAAATAATAAATAGGCCCTCGAGCCTCATTGTAACTCAGTTTAGTGGCCTATAGCTGCCACATCTCTTCTCAGAGATAGCTACCAGTGCCCTAGCTAGTTTTATTTCCATTATGTCTGTAAGAAAATTTCAGTTCTTTGATATTAATGAAATGAAGTGTTATTTCCGCTGCATCTTTGTATTTATGGTTATATGTTTATTCTGTTGTGTTCCTGCATAAATCCAGATCAATGGAGGAACTATAAATTTCTCTGGAAAGTGCCATAGTATCAAGCTAACCATGGGGAAATATTTATTTAATAGTCCAATTGTCTCCATTCCAATAGGTGGAGTTGATGTTGTACTAAGAGTCTAATGGTTACAATATTTGGGGATAATAAATTTTAATTTTCAAGAAATTTTCTTGAATTTTTTTGTGAAGGAAAGGAAGTTGAATTATGGGGTATCACAAGGAAACTAGGAAATATAATCAACTCTAATGTCATGACAAATATTCTGAAGAAAGAACAACAAGACGTAATTGAGAAATTATGCTCACTAGAGGTTAAAACATCAAAATCGTCTATTTCTCAAGATCTCTAGAAAGTATTGGACAATCATTCCAAAGTGTTTCAGACTCCCAAAGGCCTCTCACCTATTCGTGATAATTATCATGATATTAATTTGATTCCATGAAGTGTTCCTCTAAAACATTAAGCTTTACAAATATCCTAATGCCCAAAAGAGTGAGATTGAATGTATGGTTTCATAAATGCTAGAGGCTGTTATAATTCAACCTAGTCAAAGTTCTTTGTTTGCTCCAACATTATTAGTGCACAAGAAGGATGGATCATGGCGCATGTGTCTCGATTATAGGGAGATAAAAAAGCTCCCTATTAAAGATAAATTTCCTATCCCCATCATTGATGAGTTGTTGGATGAATTACATGGAGAAATTTACTTCACCAAGCTGGATCTTTGTTGATGATATCATCAAATAAGAATGAAGAATGAAAAAATTCTGAAAAACAACATTCATAACTCATGAGGGTCATTATGAATTTTTTGTCATACCTTTTGGCCTTACTAATGCGCCTTCCACATTTCAAAGTTAGATGAATTCCATTTTGAAACCCTTCCTTAGAAAATTTGTGTTAGTATTTTTTGATGATATACTAATTTACAACAAGTCTTGGAAGGATCATATTCAACATGTTGATAGGGTGCTCAAACTATTGGAGGAGAAAAAATTATATGCAAAAAACTCAAAATGTTTCTTTGGAGTACAGGAGGTGGAATATTTGGGTCATATTATATCTCATGAGGGTGTTAAGGTAGACCCTAAAAAAATTAAAGCCATTAAGGAATGGAAAATCCCCACAACCATAAAACATCTTTGAGGATTTCTCGGGTTGACAGGGTATTATCGCAAGTTTGTTAAGAATTGTGTGAGAATATTGGCACCTCTAACATCATTACTGAAGAAGATGAATTTTCTTGGACTCTAGAAGAAACTAAGGCATTTGAACATCTTAAAGAGGAAATGTGCCAAGCACTAGTCTCAGCTTGGTACTATGAATTGGTATTATAGAATAAAAATTGGTGATTCTTGCACCTTCCTGAGTGCACCAAGTTTTCCATGTTTCATGCTTAAAGAAGGTTATAGGTGACAAGATCCTAGTTCAAACAATATTGATAGAACTTGATGAGGAAGGAAAAATCATTTTGGAACCTGAAGCAGTCACGGAAACAAGAACTTGACAACTACAAAATTGATCAAATTCAGAGTATCTCATCAAGTAGAAGAACATGCCCGCTCAATATTCCATATGGGAGGATGATAATTTTATACAGAAGCATTCAGAACTACTCAAGCGTTGAGGACAACACTTTTTTCAAAGAGAGGGGCATTTTAGGTCCATATAATACTACTTTATCCCCTTATTTTATTGTTAGTGTAGACCCTTTATTGTTATTGTTGTGCCTATGTAGTCCCCATATTGTTATTATTGTGCCCCATATAAGCCCACTATTGCTATTATTGTTCCCTTACATTTTATTTTTATGTCGACTCTAATTATATTATGACCCCTTACACTCCTATATATAGAAATGAGGTTTTTCCATTTGAATCATCCAATAATTATTTATTTATGTAATTTAAAATAGGTTTCCCCCTCAAGGTGCATAATTTTAAAGTTGTTAATCTATATTTCTTCTATTTTGTGATTTGGTTGCATAACAATATCATGGGAAGTTACTTCATTCTAGAAATATTGAGAGAATGTGTAGTTAAATAAATCACTGCCCACGACCACTGATGCAAGAGTTAATAATGATAAACTAACAAGTCATGATAATGGGTTCATATTTGTGATTTTTGCATGTCTATGAACTGAGGTCAATAAGAAACTTAGGAAAAATGAAAGAGATGGAATATATGTTTGTGATAACCATTGTGCTCATATTTTTTTTTTTTAATATCTGAATAAGACTAATTCTATTAAGTGATCATATGGTACAAGATGAGATTACAATCAAGAGAGGCAAGAAATGGGCCAACCGGAAATGATAAACTACCAACCTCGGTCCCAAAGAGTGAACATGAAAAGAACAAAAGAGCCATGAAGTGTAATAGAAACTGGGTTCTACCCAGAATGGGCTGAAACCTCCATGCGATTTTTTTTTCCTTTCTTTTTGTTGAATTTGAACCATCCAGCATGGCGTGGATGGGAAAGAACCACTTGTAGATTTTTGTTGACAGTGGGAGGCGTCTCCTTATCCATATCAGAAGAGGAGGACTCATAAGTGCATTTTTGAGAGATCACCGTGCATGGGGGTCTCTCAGGGACAGGGGAGGACGAATCTTTCGTCTACTTTGCATGCTCCATTTCTGCATCATTCTCCTCCTCATCTGAACTCAAGGACTCAATGTCATCCATGGGAGGTGGATAACATGGTATCCATCTTTTGGATTTTGATTTGAGATCATTTTCCTTTTTTTGGGCAAGGAACATGGGGCAGGAATTCTGAAGGTGCCCTATTTGGTGACAGTGGTGGCAACGGAAGGCAGTGTTCTCATAATCCAGAGTCCGTGTCCACACAAAATCACCGATCTTGAGATTAATTTGATCGGGTATACCTTTACTTATGTCTATTTCAACACATATTCTACCATAGGTGTATAATCCTTGGTACTCCCGAAGGGGATTTGTTATCAGATAACGGCCCATGGTGTTTCCTATTCCTTGGAAGATAGAAAGGTGCCATAAGTGGGCAAGTAGATTGGGAAGCCTGACCCAGACTGGAATCTTGGTGATGACTGCCGTAGAGGGGTCGAAATCTAGGAACCAGGGGGTGAGGAATAGCCATGCTATTCCCCAAAACCACAAACTTTGTTTTAAGACCTTTTGATAATCCTTGCTATGATCGAACACTACTATGAAGAAACACTTTGAGCAGAAGATGACCGTGAAATTGTGGGTCCAGTTGGCGTAGATCCACTCATAGAGATCCTTTGTATGAGGCAAAATTCCATTGAATTATAGATCATGGCGACTTCTACATATTTTTGTAGCTGATCTGCCAGATCTTGATGGGAAATCTCTATGGAGGGATATTCCTCCATCTTATCAACCAGAAAAGGCTTGGGGGCCATAGGGGATTGAGCAACTTTCTTGGGCTATGCATGGACAACATCCTTGTAGGAGAAAGCTAGTGCAAATTATGAATGCCCCATAACCCCCCCCTCAAATGAAGGGATAAGACTAAAGTAACATCTCTTTCAATGTTATAAAATGAAAGGGGGAAAAGAGGCATCAAGCTGTTTACCTCCATATATAAGTCTCTGAAGAGCTAAGGGAATCCCCAGTTTGTGCACAAGGGCTTGCAAGAGATTCTTTACTCTATCCGTTGAGCGTACCCGAAGCATCATGGATCTACTGATGAGGAGCGAGATCTAGATTTGAAAGGCATGGGAGGGTAGATCTAAGAAACCTTGGCTACCAAGATGCATTGTAGAGGCTAGATTGATGTTCCTTGCCTGATCTTTGCTTTCCGAGACCCTTTCAGATTTCGTGCCGCAATCCCATGAGCGAGGGCTACTCATATTTGGTAGCTCCAAGGTATCGTACTGGATCCTTGAGCTGTTGATCTGCGAAGAACGATTGGAGCACTTAAAGCCTAGGTTATTATAAATCCCAGTGGAGAGGCTCCAAGAATATTTCAAGAGATTCACGAGGCTGGGGGTCATCTTTTCCTTGTTTTCACGGCCGACGGGGTTCTGCAGGTGAGAAGGAGCCGCCTCCATTCCTGCTTCAACATGAGCATAGCTTACAAGGATCCTAGCCTATGCTTTTTTTTACATTTTTCTTCGCTTTTCAACACATGTCTTCAAGAGATGGTGTCAGCCTGAGTTGAATCGAGGCCCATCTTGGCTGCTGGATGCCATGAGCCACAGGGCCAGGTAGTGGCTTGACGACGGCGGAGGGATCGAATGATGTTGAAAATCTAGGGTTCATCTTGGAGGTCCACGCGTCCGTTCTCCGATATGAGAGTTCTTAGCTGATCAGCCATTGTGCTCATCTTTCTTTAACTTCTTAGTTATCATTATCTTAGTAAGGCCATTTAAGATATCATAAAAATGACTTATAGTTTCTTCCACTACATGGATTTCATAATATGAATTTCATAAGCTTATTGCTCCTATGTAATAACAATAATCACATATACACAAAGAAATATGGATGAATTAATTAACATGTTCATGGAAATTTATGTTAGTAAATGGAATACATAAACTATTATGAATACAGATGATGGTCATGTTGTAAGATTGACTTTGGATACATTCAATATCAAGACTTCTTTCCTAGATAACTGACGAGTACAAAGGTGGGCCATGCATTTTGACAAATAGAAGTACATCAATAGAATAATTAATAGTTCCATCATTACAAATAGTTAATTTATAGGTGGAAGCAATTTTATGTTCAAAAGATCAAGTGGAAGTATAGATCAATATGGATGGTTCTGATGGAGCTTAGAATATGAGATTTCAAAGTCGATAAAGATGCTGATGAATAATTTATCAAACATACAACAAATATCAAGGAAAATATACATTTAAGAGAGGGTGTTAGAGATATTAAATCCTACTTGTTTTGCGCTCATTGTATGATATTCATCATTGGATAATAATTGCTAATTAGTTGGATCTAGCTCTTAGTTTTAGTTGTAGTTGAGATATTATCTTAACTAACTAGATTGACTTGCTGAGATAGTCAGTCTATATTAAACCTAATTTCATATATGATTATAATAGAATAAAAAATTATAATTTGTATTCACTATTTCTAAGTTTTGTGGAATCAAATATTTAGATTATTATGATATTGGTTAATTCAATGATAGAAGTCAACAACCAGATAGAAAGTGTGAAATACTAAATACTTCAAAATTTGAATTATAAGAAAAAAAGGGAAGAAAATATGTGCTAAATAATAAGTGGTTGTTGATTTATAAGCAACATAATGCTTTCTATTTTATTCATTATGAGAGTTTGATATAGCAGAAATTTTGAATAGTTAGTAATTATTCAACATAAAATTAAAAGTTACAATTTTACTTTATAGTTTATTTAGTTTATTTTTTGAAAATAATTTGTATTATATAAATATTTTTATAATAAATTTCAGTAAAATGAAGTTGGAGGTTTTTATTTATTTTTATATTGAATAAAAAAAAAAAATAGCCGGATGACATGGGAGGAAAAAAAACACTAGAACACTGTGTATTAAATACAAAAATATTTAAATAAATCATATAGACAAAGTTTTGTTGTGATGTCTGGTAATAAAGGTTAGGATGTCTAATAAAACTACACGCTCAACTATGACAACTCAAAACAAACCTTTATTTACTTAACAATTTCAAGGAAATTTAGAAATTTACATAATCATCTAGGCATATGAGAAAATAAGAGTTTAACACCATTATTTAAAGAAAAAAGACTATTATTTAGAGGGAAAAAAAAAGATGTTTGAGTGCAAGATTTAGTGTGATTCTAGTTGATCGAGAATATCTCTAAAAGGATCTAAGTAAGAAGGATCACAAATCTGAGAAGAATCCCAAGACTAATTATATCACAAATTTGAGAAGAATTCCAAGGCTAATTATATTTGAAAAGGAAGGTTTCATTTCTATGAGAAATGATATAGAGTAAATTTAAGTGGGTTATTATTGATTATTAATGAATGAAATATATAATATTATAATGTGATTATAAGAATATATATATATATATATATATATATATATATATATATATATATATTTTTTTTTTTTTTTTTTTCTTAGTTTTGTTTTAGTCTTACTTTAAAGTACTCATCAATTTTATTGAAATTTCAACAATAAAGTATTTGGTTATTTTAATATTTCTTGAAATTATATTTTCTTCCATAATTTAATGTTGTGTATTATGAGAAACACATGGTTATCTTAAATTTCTATTTATGTTATTTTGAGAAGATACTAGCTAGCTTCTTATGGATGAATCAACTTCTAAGAATCACATTAACCACCTTATTTGGTTGGATACTATTTTTGTTGTAATTGGCATGCATTTATTGATTCATCCTTCAGTAATACCCTTCTACTTACTTTAACATGCTCCCCATGAAGCATGATTTGTCATCTAGGTTTTAATATGATTTTTTTTCTTCAATCATGCTTTTTTTTAGTCATCCTCTTATACTAGTTAGAAAATATACCTTATCAAGTAAGCCACGATTAATATAATGATTTAATAGCGTCATATAACTTAATTTAGGGTCTTCCCTTTGAAATTACATCTAGAAAATATTATCATATAACTTATGAGATATTAGATCCATGTAAGTGTTCTGAAAATTAAATTATTCAAGGTGATTTTTGTTTTTTATTCAAATAAATGATATTCTCTATTATGTAAAACTAGGTAAATGGTGTCGGCCTACAATGAAAATAGAATGGGTATATATGTGTGGAAACTATAAATATCACCAAGGATACATATTCTAATGGTTTAACGACATGTTATTCCTATCCAAAGGTCCTTAAATCCTTATGGAACTATTCATTAGTAGGAAATACTAAGCCCAAAGAGGTATGCAAATTAGAATATGCTATCAAAGATAATGTTAAATCATTAGGTCACATAAGAATATCATAGTAGGAAATACTAAGCCCAAAGAAGTATGCAAATTAGAATATGCTATCAAAGGTAATGTTAAATCATTAGGTCACATAAAAATATCATATATTATTGCTAAATGATTCTTTTAATTTAGGGATGAAGCCATGCGATATGGCTGTATAGAAGCACCAAAAAGTTTCTTTGGAAATGGTGGCCCATTATTAATACTCAACTCTAGCTAACACCTAAATCATAGGAATGATGCTATTAAAACCTAACAAAGGAAAAATAATATCAATACTTTGAGTAATAATATTATGATATGTAAGATTATTTATGATAACCCTTAAGTTTATTCATTGATATAATGAATGGTACAAAAGATTAATGATGCAATTTCCTTCATTGTATACATAGACTATAAGTAGCACACTATAGTCTAAAGGAGAATCTATATATTTTACATTAATAAAAGCAATTTCATAACCTAAGGTAACTATTAAATTAGTGAGGATTCCTAATATCTTGGAATGGATCCCATTAAAATATTGAAATAACATGTAATGGAAGCTCAATGACTTGATGCAAGTTTAATGATGAAGTTTATTCATCAAAAGTACATTGATGAAGTGAATATGTGATCTATAAATTGTCGTGGATGTTGAACTAGATATTTCATCACAACAAATTTAATAAAATAAAATGAAATTCACACTATAAAGGCTAAATTCCTTTAGGTTCTAGATTTTGTAATTACTATTTTTTTTCTTTTACATGAAATAAATAAAATGCAAAAAAATAGAGAACAAAAAATACAATCACATGCCATCCATAATGAACAGAAGTATTTTATCTAGGAAAACATCATAGGATAAAACCAAACTTGAAGGTGATTATGTTATGCTCTCTTTTCTCTCTATAATGGAAAAATGAATCTGCAAAGGAGAAGACACTCTCTATGGAGCTACCTAAGACCTGTCTCCTATAAGGCTAGTAAAGAAGGCTAACTCCCTCTATTATTATCTCTCATTCCAAATCCAAATTTCTCTACTCTACTATGGAAAAATATATAATTGAATAGAATGGAATCCATTTTCCTCCTAGTGGCTCAATTTATAGCATAACTCAATAGCCAACCAGATGTAATGTTTGACTGCAACTCTCAAATAAAATTGAAAATTTTACCCTTATAAAGTCTTTATCATATTCCCAATGTAGCTATCCCATAATATATGTGTAACGAGGGCTGATATTTCATACACTTGTACCATGGTGGTCAAACATAATTGTTCAACTTCTAGGAAGCATAAATTTTGCATGCAAAATATAATTGACATGATACTTTCAATATTGGAAAGGTATCCGAGTATATAAATATTTCATGAGGCATAAAACTTAAGAAGAGTTTTTTTTTAATCCAAAAAATATAATTTAATGCCTCAAAATGGATTTAAAAGGTTTTAAACCCTAATTTTCCAAATTGGGACACCTCAGTGAAAATCACCTTGCAAGCTAATTCCTCCAATTTTTCCAATTTGAAAGCAATGAGATAAATGAAAAATGATGATATGATCCAATTTAAATGATACCACCCCTTTTTGAGAGGCTTTTGGTCTCTAACATATTTTACTAATTGATGTGAGGAATTTTTTTCTCTACCTTCTCCCTAGATTACCATTTTTATTTGGCTAAAACCTGTCCTTTCATCCCAAATTTCCAAAGGTTATGTTACCCCTGTCTTGTAGTTTTGGTGCTCTTCTGATTTTTTTTCCTCTGATGAAATTACCTAAACATCTAGTGCTAAGTATCCAATAGAAGGCAAGACCCACACATCCTCATAATTCAACATGGAAGGATGATAAAGTTTGATATTTTCTCACATTCACCATAGAGTAAATGTGCATTTATTGGGGTAGAATGTGTTTATAATAATTATCTCCCATATTTTTCGGTATCTTAGAAGGACCATCTTGTAGATTCTTGATGTTATTATCAATGCCATATATTTTTTCCTTACTAACTATAATCATATTATGTCTCCCACTTTGCATGAATTCTATGTCTTGTGTTAATTGTTCATTGCCTTGTATTTTTCATGTGACTTATTTAGTGTCTCATATGCTTGAAAATGTATTTTAATAATCTTATTATCAATTTTATCCTCTCTTAATGCATTCCCTATGAGATCATAACTTAATCCTCCTTGTTTTCTATGTGAAACATCCAAAACAAGTGAAGGTGAAGGTGGAAAATATCCAAAACAAGTTTCAAATGTGGATTTAATAGAAGAAGTGTGATTTATCTATTATAAGAGTGGTATATTTTGATATTTTGATAATAACCCCTCAAAAGTTGCACCAAATTCATGTTAAATACTTCTGTTTTCCCATATATCTATGGATGGAAAGTTGTAGACCTTTGTAACTTAATTTACATATTTTGCAAAAATTGTAGTCCAAAATGCACTAAGAAATATGGTGATGATATATGAAATGAAACTCCTTGGTGTCCGAAAGTTCACCTAGACCTATTCAAAGAACATGCTTGTTGCTTCTTTCCATTTGATTCTTTTAGGGAAAGAGAATGCACATCTTGCTATACCTGTCAACTATCATAAACACGTAGTCATGTCTCTTTTTGGTAGTTGCTAAACCTCCCTCAAAATTAATGGAAATTATTTTTCCAAGAAAAATAAGGTATAGGTAAATGATGGTGTATACCCTACTTCCCATTATTGGATTTTTGGTACAGTAAAGTATACATACTATAATAAAACTTGTTGCATCTTCTTAAATTCTAGGCTATTACACACACCTCTATAATATGGTAACCATCTTCCCAACACAAAAATTCCTTTCAACCTTAGAGGTGTGAGAATATTTTATTATCTATAGTCACTCACCTTTAGGAACATAAAGATTTTCTAGAATATAGAGTAAACCATTCTCTAGATGAGAGTCAATTGTGTTATCACCATCAATTCACAACTCTATCCTTATATATGTTGAAGCACCTCCTTGAAGTAATCATCATATATACATACATACATACATATACATACATACACATACACACACACACACACACACACACACACACACACACACACACACACACACACACACACACACACACACACACACACACACACACACACACACACACACACACACACACACACACACACACACACACACACACACACACACACACACACACACACACACACACACACACACACACACACATATACATGCCTCTCTTTATGCATCATGGGTGAAAGGATCCATGTGCATAATAGTTCCCAAAGGTATAATTTTTAATTTCAGTGGCCTTGAATGCATGCAAACCAAATTTTTTGTGTTTCCCTTATTATACTTGAGGACTAAATAAAATTGTTTTAATAAATCCATCCACTTGTAATGATTGGTCTATTATAGCTTAAATTGGTTAATAACAATTGGTGTTTAGTGTGGATGAAGGTGTCCTTTCCCATTAGATAGTTTTTTCCACTTTTTGAGAGCTCGTACCAGGTCATAGAGCTCATTTTCATAGGTAGGGTAGTTGAGAATTTTCCCATGAAATACTTTAAAATGGTAGCATGAAATATTTCCTCCCTACATAAATACCACTCTCATGGAATACCCACTTACATCTATATCCACTTCAAAGGGATACTACAATTTTGGTAATGTAAGAACTTATGCTTGTCTAATTTTATTTTTCGACTCTTCAAAGGCCTTATAGTAACTCTTCCCTCACTTGAAGCTCTTTCCATTCACTGCGATAACATGGATTGGTGCAACTATTTCTCAAAATGAAGCTATGAATTTCCTTTGGTACCGTGATACTCCAATGGAACTCCTAAATTAAAAGACATTTGTAGGGCCAACGACTTCATTATGGCTTCCATATCTGTAGGATATATCTTAATCTCCCCTCCAATAATGATGTAGCCTAAGTATACCAATGAATCTTGTTCAAAATCACCTTTCCTGAGATTTACTAGTAGCTGGTGCTTTCTCAAAATCTCTCACACCTACATAAAATGTGATATTTTCTCCTTTCAGGTAACACTTTAAACTGATATACCATCCAAATAAATAATAGAAAATGAATATATGTGAGGGAACACTAGAAAGTGGTTTATTCATTGCATAAACCAAATGGCATGACTAACCACTTATACAAACATTGTCTGGATTTGAAGGAGTTCTTTTAGGTGTCATCTTCTTTGACTCAAACTTGCTGATACCCTACTTTTAAATCTATCTTGGTGAAGTATTTTAATTTCCACACTAATCTAAAAAATAATCAATCTTGGATAGAGGGTACTTTTTATTAATCATAATATTATTTAACACTCTATAATTGATGCACATTTTCTAGGTTTCATTAGTCTTTGGCATAGTTATGATGAGTAACCCATAATATGGGGTACTTCATCGAATCACACCATCCTCCAATATCTTTTGCAACTATTTTTTCACTTCACTTTATTATAAAATGGAATATATATATAGCCTAGTATTTGGTAATGGAATGATTGGAAATAATTGGATTTCATGTTCCTCTTCCCTCATGGGAGGAAACCATTTAGGATAATGAAACACTCTCCTATATGCCTTTATAGATGATTATAGTTGTTGTTTCCATTATTTAGCACAAATCCTCTACTGATTCCTTTTTCCCGATTGAATCCTCACTAAAATAATATTATCTCAAGATAATTAAACATATTTCTTGCTAGAACTAATCCATTTTTTATCTTGGTTCACACTTACGAGTGAAATATCAGACCTACCTTTCTACATGTTGATGATGAATGATTTACCATCATGAGGTGGTGTTGGTTGAATATTTACATGAATATTATATCTTGAATATACATGTAGGAACTCCCAAACATGAATGCAGATAAATCCAATGGTATTATGTCTAATTGTACTTCATAAATATAATCAACATTGATAGAAAATTTAACTTTACACTATTTTTTTAGTTTGATGTTTGCATCCTTACTTACCATCCTAATGGATAGGGGCTAGGTTGATTAAAAACCTCTAATCCAAGTTTTTTGACTAGATCTGCTGCTATGAGATTAAATTATGAACCTAAGTGGAAATAGAATATATCTTGGTATTCTTGACCTATATATTAGTATCAAAGAGTTTGGTCATCTCCTCTTCCTAATGATGGAAGCTACTCAAATTGACCTCCTTTTGCATTGATGTGCAAAAAATTTTCTCATCGACATCAAATTTATTTCCACTTTACTGCTTGAATATGTGGCAAGAATATTCTCTTTCTTCCCATCCTAATTTTTGTTCTTTGGGTGTAGCTTTGGATCTAGTTTCCAACACTTTTTCTTAGTGTGCCTATCAATGTCGTGGTTTTTGTATTGATTGTTGGGATCCCTAAATTTATGTGAAATGGCTATCACCCTCTTATCCTTTCCCCTTTTCCACTTCTTATTCCCTTCCATGGAAGTTTCATGCTTCTTTTTTGTTTTGAACCACTTAACTAACATTTTTTTGGGCCTATTATTTCTAGGTACTACACATGCAAACAAGCCTTATCCATTGTTCTTTTCTTGAGAAACATCATATAAATTCGTAGATGGCTATGTAGAGAACCTAGATACATTAGGAGTACATTTGGGCTCTTGGAAGAGATACCTAACATGATGGCCATCTTCTCGAATTAATTTATGTACTCCTGTACACTCTACCTCTACCCTTACATGATGTAGTTACATTAAATCCATTGGCCCTATACAAACCTAATGGGTTAGAATTTGAAATTTATGAGAGTATTAAGGTCCTCCCACTCATTTTCTATGACATCACCCTCTATCCTAGGTGTCTCCATATTGATTTCCCACTAGGTTAGGGTATGACTCTCTAACTTCAATCTAGAAAATGAAATTTTATTCTCCTCATATATGTGATGCACTTTAAGATATACTTTTAATTAGTGAAACACATGATTCAATTTCAATGCATCAATCTCACCTTGGCATGGCTTTATGTCGACCTTCACTTCCATTTTAAATAAGAGTTATGAATAGGTAATAATATTCAAACTCAGTTTCTCTTTCTCAAACTATTTCCTTTACTCCTTTTTTGGGTCTTCATGATCCCATAATTTTCCCTTGGATCTAAAATTTAAGTTGGAACCTAAATCTTCTCCAATTCCAATCTTGTTGCTAGGCTAGAAGAAGAGCTCATCGATATTATCCGTAATATGAATCTATAAGTTGGAACGTGAATATTATCCAATTCCATGTTTGTTTGCTAGAATTTCCATAAGGAGGTTCATATTATGACTAATATTGACAAACTCCTCTTCCAGCCTTGCGAATCTCTCTTTTACCAAATTGGGGTTATTGCAAATAGACTTGTTTATCATGGATAAGGTTCTACTTCTATCTCCTTAAATCGCTTCCTTGATAAGCTACATCTTCCCATGATATTTCCTAAAGAAACATACTCTGATACGAATATGATCCACAAACTAACATGGATATTCCATTGCAAAATTTGTCATAATAGATTTGATAAAATAAATATAAATATATACTATGAAGATTAAATTCCTTTAGATTCCATATTTTTTAATTAATAAATTTTTTCTTATGCATGAAATAGATAAAATGTAGAAAATAAAGACCAACAAATGAAATCACACACCGTCCATAATGAACACAAATATTTTCTCTTGTAAAAATCCTTATGAGAGAAAACATAGTTGGAAGGTGAGGCTACTATAGTCTCTTCTATCTCTAGAATGGAAAATTGAATGTACAAATGAAAAAAAATTCTTTATGGAGTTACCTAAGACCTTTGGCCTATTCGACTACTATAGAACACAAGATCCATCTATTATGATCTCTCACTCCAACTCCTAGTTTATTTTCTATAATACAGAACAATATATAATTAAATAGAATGGAACCCTTCTCCTCATATTGGCCTAATTTTTCCACAGATCGATAGCTAACTAGTTGTTTAATTTGACTCCAACTCTAAAATAGAGTTACAACTTTGAACTTCTAGAATCTTCTTCATATTTTCCATGTGGCTAGCCCCTCATGGATGAGTAATGGGGGTTAATGTGAGATTCACTTGTACCATGTTGATCAAACATCGTAGGTTAAATTTTGACAGAAATAACATTTTCATATGAACTGTGATTGGCATGATTATTAGACTATTAGAAAGGAAACTAAGTGTAAAAAAGTATCATAGTGTCCAATACTTAAGTGAGATGATTTTTTTATAAACAAAAATTTGTTTAATTCCTCATAATGGCTCTGAAAGGTTTCAAACCCAACTTCTCAAAGTGGGACCCATCGATAAAAATGACCCTGTAACGTGATTCCTCTAATTTTTCTACTGTAAAATCATTGAGATATATGAAAAATAATATAATGAAATGAAGGGAAATGTTTTAAAATTATCTAAATAAAATGCCATCAACCTATATTCATATCATCCATATAATGTGAGACTAGAGTAACACAACCCACCCCCCCACCCCCCCCCCCTCCCCCCCACCCCCCTCCAATGTTTATGGTTTCACTAGTATCTAAATCTCAAAACACCTTCAAGGAATATATTCATCAACAAAGAGGTTTGAGCTTCCCTTAAATTATTGGCATGTTGATCATGGAATCCTATAATGTGTTTGTAACAAACCTGGTGAAAATTCCATGTAATAAAAGTTAATAAAGGAAAATAATAACCATGGTTATGGGACACATATTCCAAGCTGAATGTTGGGAAAGACATCCTAGTGGGTGTTCATTTTAGTTATTATGGCTGAAGGAAATTGGAAAAGGCAATGGAAAATAATTTGGAAAGGAAAGAAGCATTAATTGGAATTTTATTTATGAAAATAATGGAAAATAGGAGAAAATGAAGATGAAGAGTCACAAGTTGCATGTGAGGAGGAAAATGAAGGAAAATAATGGAAAATGAAAAAAATAGAGGCCACATTGATAAAAAAGCCTTCTAGGATTAGTTCATAGACTTTTGTCAGTTCAGTTTTGGAGCTCTCTCTCTCTCTCTCTCTCTCACTCTTGGACACATATTTTTCTTTGAGCACTTCAACATTGGATCAAGAAAAGAAAATAAGGCAAAGAGAAAGCATAGATCAAGCAAGGAAGAGCAGGGTCAAGCGGCTACAGTGAGATTATTTGTATGTATTGAGTTGTATGTATGATTTCCTTTCTATTTTGTACATGCATGGTTATGCATATGTGTTCTTGGTTCTCTTGCTGTCATTGGCATGCATTTTTCCAGGTGTGATAGTGTTCTTTAGCCTTGCCTTTCCATTTATGGATAGCCATGGTGTGATGGGATTATAATGTTTTGGTTGTGCTAGATTTCTTGATGGATTTGAAACTCAGTGAGGTGGTATCTAAAAGAAATAACACATGAACTAATGATACCTGAACCAGAATTTGGATTGGGGTAAAGCCAATGGCCTAGTAACCCCTGAACCAGACTGTGGATTACGCTAAAGCCATATATTGTGTGCCTAAGTGGGCCTATGAATACTTGATTGGTGAATGGAATGATATACAATAAATACTAGAGGTGTGTGCCCTTGGTCAGTCCTAGGAATCCTCGACCAATGAATTCAGGTCTATACGGTAAATCCCAGAGATTGGAGTCTTGATTAGGCCTACGTATCCTTGAACATTATATGACGAGATGTATAGTAAGGCCTATATACTAGGAGATGGGAAAGTTCATCACTATGTCGGTGGAGAAATCAGATGGCATCCATGCTTGTTTAGGGCCTAGTGATCTGGGGAGGATTGCGGTAAATCCTAGTTCTATTGATGAGGGTGAGGTGGTTTAACCTCAGGAATCCCTAGTTGATTTTGGTTATGAGTCCCACATTCATGCTTGGAATATGGCATAGTGGTGATTGGCTTAAATAAATATTTGGTTCAACCAATCTATGGTTGAGTGGTACGTGGAAGTACAAAACTGGTTGGCATTGAATTAATTGATAAGAGTTCCTTTCCTTGGTATTTTATGTGCAAATATACTAGTTCATATGTGGCATTTATGGCTGTTGTATCCTTGTTATTTCTATTTTTTATATGCTGGTTATGAATATGATTTATGATAATTATGATGTATGACTCTCAACATGTTTTGATTAGAAATGAAGGAACAATGAATATATGACCTAATATATGATAATGAAGCTATTGTGATGAGGCATCAATGCTTCATTATGAATCTTAGATAATTATGAGACGCTTATGCTTAGATATGTTGTTATGACCTATAGATTACATGTGCACAATATGTTCGACGAAATGTTTGTCATGGTTAGGCTTGATTAGGTCAAGTCCTTGATCAAGTTTTCTGTTATAGGATTTGTATTGGTGTCATTGATTGTATTGGAAAGTATCATCAAGTTCCAGGCAGTGGTTCAGAGACTAGCCCTAAAAAAGTGGCATAAATACCATAGTCTCTGGCACAGAATTGGCTCAAAAAGACTACAGTATCTCCCTTGCAGGAATTGTGGAAGCGAATGGAGGGTTTCAGTTGCTTGGAGGCCTTTTCATGGGAGAAGCTAGGGGTTTATTCATTGAAATGATAGGTTAACTCAGGGGTTGGGCACTCGAAGTGGTAGATTAGCTCCTAGGGGTTCTGTAGAACCCAAGGGAGGTCTGTAAAGTATTGGTTCATTGGTTCCACTTACTTAACTTCACTTAGGGAGTTGAATCATATCATAGTAACTCTTCCTCACATGCTTACCCTGGTGGACCAGCTAGCTTGGGTAAATGTGGAAGGAGGGCATTACAAAGTGGTATTAGAGCATGGTTCAACACTTGGACTAGATGGGTGGAATTTGTCTGTCATTCATGCATGAAGGATTTAAATGTGTTTGTTATGTATGCATGGTGGTAGTAATTGTTACAATTGTGTTTCCATTTAGGATTTTATGATGTTGTGGTTGTGATAAATTATTCATGAATGCGTGTATGTTGTATATACATATGTTATACATGTTAGTGTCTATATGTTGCTTTGCATGCATTGTCATGGTTATAGTTATGAATGTATAGTAGGTCAAACATGAATTGTGAGGTAATTGTATGTATTTTGTGTCATTAATATGTTTTTGGTTGTTATAATGCTGATGTGTTGGCTGAGATAGAGCATGAGATGTAGATCACCAGAGCGATATTGCAACACTAGACTTCGAAATAAGAGAATATCGTCATATAGGTTTGTATGTTGGGCATGCAAGTATGTGGTTAATGGTTGTTATAAGAATTAGGGTTAATTATATACTTGTCATTTTATTATTGTTATGGTTACATGAATGATAAATGTTAGTTGATTAGTTTAGTAATAAGCACATGTGTCAGATAGTCATGAATGATAATAATCTGTTATTGTATGCATTTGGTCATATGCCTAATGAATTATGGTAATTTCCTTTAAGTTTTTGATGCTAAATTTATCATACTAACATGTATGGGCCTATGTAGATCGTTATGGTTATGATATTCAAGTATGAGCTGACATATTTGCGATATTGTGTTGTACCGATCTAGACTGACTGTGCATATGTGATTGTTATGCTCGAATTCCTATTTCTTATGAGCTTAGGATGTGAAAATGTTAGCTAGTTACTGTTATGGATATCATGACCTTATTTATGTTTGAGTTGATGTGTTATGAATTTATATCATGCTAATATAGATTGATTGTGCAGACACGATATCCTCCGCTGAGATATATTAAGGTATGCGTTTGATTATGTCATCTATTTGGTGTTTGAATGTTTGATTATGTCGTTTATTTCGTGCTTAAGTGTTTGATTATGTCATCTAGTCGGTTTCTTTAACATGGTATGTTTACAAGTTGTTTGAATGTTTGATTAATTGCATGATAAGAGTATGTGTCTGTAATATTGCATGAATTACTGGTATTGTTTTAAGACAGTTGTACAAACACATATGTGCTGAGACAATTGATATGCGCTTGAGTCTAAGTAGGTGCTAGTTATAGTAGTATGATTAATGAATGTTAGTTGATTATGATATGGTTGTTAGTCTTGGAAAAGGTTGATTTAAAATTAACAGACATGATGTCTTGATCTTTGGAACATGTGAATGACATGTGTGAACAATTGTAGTACCACATGCTTGGTATTAGTGTGGCCAAGTAATAGTTGATTTTTTATATAACTAAAAGATGGTTGATGTGATAACACTTAATGAGAATCAATTGCAGCAAGGTAAAGGGTAAAATAAGGGAGTTGGGTGAGAATTCCTTTGGATATGTTTGGAAACCCTAATTCCAAACAAATGAGTATTTTGAATACATGAAGTCTTCTTAAACCTAATATTGTTTGACATTATGTGGATATATGCTATATTCATGAACATGTATTTGACAAGTATATTATCCAATTTCTAGTTATAGCTAGGTCTTCTAAGGGAATTGGAGTCCCTTGAGATATGGTATGGATGTGTTCATAGGCTAGCATGCTTGGCACAACGAGGTAAGATAATTGGTGTATTGTTATATTTATTTATACACTGACAATTATGTGTTTATGATAGTATGGTGCAAGGGATTGCATGGAAAAGGAGACTTCCATGAAATATTGAAGAAGGCTCAAGTTGAATTTCCCTTGGAGGCATTGGGAAACCATGGGGTTTAGTCATGGTGTTTGTTTCTAGTTTTTTTCCTTCAGTATTTTGTGTTTTGCTTGAGATTGATTTATGGGTTTTGATTGTGTCTGGTGCAAGGCCTTGCCACTTTGTTTGTAGTGTCATGTTACTATTAATTTTCATAATTTTCTTCTTGTTTTTTTTTCTTATTATTTCCTCTTATGTTTTGAGGGTCTTGGGAGTTTGTTTTTGAAAGATAAAGTTAAAGAAGTTTGAGAAGAGTCAAATGAAACCTCACAGGTAATGTAAGACCTGAATGAAGCTTGGTGCATGAGTAAGGGAAGTTGAAGGTAAGAATATGTCAATCAGTTGGATTGGTTGGGTCCGTTGGTTTAAATAGATAATGGAAATACAATCATGAGCAAGGTAATCGAGAAAGTTAAGGTAAATAGATTTGAGTTGTCAGATGCCTTGGCTAAGTTGGGAACTATTGTTCTCAATGTTGTGCATATATAAAGGAAGTTCTCTTAACCTTAACTATATGATATTTGGTAATTATGTTGTGATCATGATTATGATGATGTCTAAACATGTATACATGTATGTATGTATATATGTATTTCATTTCTAACATGGTCGTCATGGATCATGATTTTTTTTATGCTAATGTTTGTATGCATATATGTATGTATGTATGTATGTTGTTTCCTGGCATGCTCATTATTATTTTATGCTAATGTTTATATATATATATATATATATATATATATATATATATATATATATATATATATATATGTGTGTGTGTGTGTGTGTGTGTATGTATGTATGTATGTATGTATGTATGTATGTATGTATGTATGTATGTATGTATGTATGTATGTATGTTAGGGTTTTCCGAGATCATTCTTATGGAGGAATGATTGATTATGCAGGTGAATGACATGAAGAGGTTCCTGGATATCAGGAATCAAGTGGTAGAGTAGCCTTGATAGATCTATGTGGTCAGTATCATGTGGAAATGATTTAATATTATGTGATCATACTATGTCTATGTTTATACTATGGCAGGTAATCATATAAGATACAACAATGGAATGAAAGCAATGTGATTTGTGGTATGCTGTGATAAGAATGGATAGTGGAAAGACATTAGAAGCAGGGTTTCTTGGTAGAGACAATGTGGTATCTGAGTGTGCAATACTATTGTTATGTATATTTTTTGCATGTTTTATATTTAGTGATTGTACCTATGGGGTTGTGTACATGTTGTTTATGCAATGATCTATATAGATGGTGTTGTGTACATGTGGTGCCATGTATGCATTGTGTAGGTGGTGCTGTGTATAGGTGATACTATATACATGTTGTACATGTGGTATTGTATGCATGTCCTACATGTTGTGTTGTGTACATGCGATACTACATATGTGCATTCAAGAGTCATGGTATCGTGACATGTGTATTCGTTGTGTTGTACACCAGGTGTAGGTGTATGTATTGTGTGGTTCCGTACATTGTGTGTGGATGCATGTGTACATGATTGAAGAAAAGAAAAAGGAATTGGTTGTTTTCTGGGTGTGGCAACTGATGCAGTGTGTGTACGAAAAGGAAAAAGGATAAAGGTAGAAGTGACAGACTGATTAAAGGATAAGTATCTGTATTTCATTTCATTTTTATTATGCATGTGACCTATGATTCTAATTTATGATGGTTACATGTGATCTATGATTCTAGTTTATAATGATTGCATGTGATTCACAATTTTGACTTATGATGGTTATGTTTTGAGCTAACTTGATGTGATATGCTTATACATGATGATTTGGTCAAGAGACAGTTTGACTTGTTATGACAGGAAGTAAACAGAGTTGTAGGTGTACCTTATTAACGAGCCACCAATGAGGTATGATGTGAATTTATTTCAATTTATTTTGAATCTAATGGTAGTTATGTGCTTGGTACAAGAAAGCATGAAAATTCCCAGTTGGGTGGTTAAAATTAACTGCAAGGATTAGTAGCAACAACAAAATGAACTGGAACAAGAAGTAGTATGATGGTAAATGACTTCAGGACCATGGCCATTGTGGGATATCAGTACCCAATAGTTTCAATTTATTTCCATAAGTGTTCTATGAACAATATGATGGTTTTTAGGTAGGTATATGACCTGGTTGTTTGACCTTCCAATGTGAGGAATCCTTGCCAAGGGATGGATCGCCCCGGATAGGGGATGCCAGGGAACTTGGAAGGCGAGTCACTGCACGAAAGAGGGTGACTGGATTTCCCAAGGGATTGTGCATTAGAGAAGGGAAGGCTGAGGATGGAATTATTTTGGTCATTAGCATTTCCATATGGAATTAGATGCACATTAAGAGTGTGCCTTGGAACAATGAGCCGATAACTATTCACTGAGAGGAAAAGTGTTGCATGATTGTAGTGTTGGATATTGGATACAGTTTTGAATTTGACAGTGGGTTCTAGACTTCTTGGGAAGGAGGTTAATCCTAGTACTACTTTTAAGGGTGGGGGCATGATCCTCTAGATTCCCTTGTTGCAGATACAAGCATCGTATCCTTTTATTTACTGGTTGAGAAAATGTACATATGTGTATATTATTGTGAACACTGTATCAAGATGGATTTATAAAGCTCCATAGACAATATGATTATTTTCCAGTTGAGGAAAATGTGTATGAGTATATGTGGTTATTATTGTAAATATCATAATGAGTTGTGTTATAAAGCTCCAGTAAATGGTATGTTTGTTGTGTTTCAACAGTGGTAATTGTAAATACTGCAATGAGCTATGTTATAAAGCTCCACAAGAGGTATGTTTTTTTTTCAACGGTTTTCTAGTTATAGGTGTCATTGAACACTGAGGACGATGTTCCTCCAAAGGGGAGGGATTTGTAACAACCCTGGTGAAAATTCCATGTAATAAATTTAATAAATGGAAAATAATAACCACGGTTATAGGACACATATTCCAAGATGAATGTTGGGAAAGACATCCTAGTGGGTGTTCGTTTCGGTTATTATGGCTAAAGGAAATTGAAAAAGGAAATAACAAAGGCTTTGGAAAGGCAAGAGGCATTAATTGACATTTTGTTTATGAAAATAATGGAAAATAGGAGAAATTTAATGTGAAGAGTCACATGTTGCATGTGAGGAGGAAAATGAAGGAAAATAATGGAAAATGAAGAAAATAGAGGCCCTAGTGATAAAAAGTATTATGAGGATTAGTTCATAAACTTTTGTTAGTTCGGTTTCAGAGAACTCTCTCTATTCTCTCTCTCTCTCTCTCACTTGGACACTTATAGTTTCCTTGGAGCACTTAAACATTGGATCAAGAAAAGAAAAGAAAGTAAAGAGGAAGCAAAGATCAAGCAAGGAAGAGTAGGGTCAAGTGGCTACAATGAGATTATTTGAGAATTGAGCTGCATGTATGATTTAATTTCTAGCTTGGACATGCATGGTTATGCATGTGCGTTCTTGGTTCTCTTGATGCCATTAACATGGGTTTTTCCAGGTGTGACATTCTTCAGCCTAGCCTTTCCATTTCTAGATAACCATGTTGTGATGGGGTTCTCATGTTTTGGTTGAGCTGGATTTTCGAATGGATTTGAAACTGAGTGAGGTGGTCTCTGAAAGAAATAACACATGGCCTACTGATCCCTAAACTGAATTGTGGATTGTAGTAAAGTCACTAGACTAGTAGCCCTTGAACCATATTGTGGGTTGCGGTAAAGCTAGATATTGTGTGCCTTGGTGGGTCTAGGAATCCTCAACCTTTGAATGGCAAGATATACGGTAAAGCCTAGAGGTGTGTGCCCTCTGTCAGGCCTACTGATCTGATGGGGATTGCAGTAAATACTGAGGGGTGGAGTCTCGATAATGCCTAGGAATCCTTGACCTATGAATGGAGGGATATATGGTAAATCCTAGAGGATGTATTCTTGATTAGGCCTAGGGATCCTCTACCGTTGTATGGTAAAGTTTAGAGACTAGGAGACATGAAACTTATTTGGTGTATCCATGTTTATTTAGGGCCTAGTAATTTGGTGATGATTGTGTTAAATCATGGTTCTATTGATGAGGGTGAGGTGGTTTAGCCTCGGGAAGCCCTTTTTTAATTTGGTTATGAGTCCTACATTCATGCTTGGAATATAACACAAGGGTGATTGGATGAAAGAAATATTTGGTTCAACCAATCTATGGTAGGGTGGTACATGGAAGTCCCAAACCTAGTTGGCTTTGCATTCATTAATAAGAGTTCCTTTCCTTTTTATTTTATATGAAAATGTATTGGTTCATATGTGGCATTTATAGTTGTTGTATCATTTTTATTTTTGTTGTTTATATGCTGGTTATGAATATTATTTATGACAATTATCATGTATGGCTCTCATCATGTTTTGATTATAAATTGAATGAATAATTAATCTATGACGTAATAGATGATAATGAAACTATTTTGATGAGGTATCAATTCTTCCTTAGGAATCTCAAATAAGTATGAGACCCCTATGCTCAAATATGTTGTTATGACCTGTAGATTACATGTGAAAAATGTGTTCTACGAAATGTATATAATGGTTAAGATTAGTTAGTTCAAGTCCTTGATCAAGTTTTTTGTTGGAGGATTTATATTGGTGTCATTTATTATCTTAAAAAGTCTCATCAAGTTCTGGGAAGTGATTCAGAGACTAACCCTTAAAAAGTGGCTTAAATATCGCTGTCTCTAGTACATAACTGGCTAAAAAATACTGCAGTATCCCCTTTGCAGGCATTGTGGGAGTGAATGGAGGGTTTTATTCACATGGAGGCCTTGTCATGGGAGTGACTGGGGGTTTAATTTATTGAAAGGCGAGGTTAGCTCAAGGGTTGGGCACCTAGAGTGGTGGATTAGCTCCTGGGGGTCTTGTAGAACTTGAGGGAGGTCTGTAAAGTGTTGGTTTGTTGGTTACACTTCTTTAACTACACTTAGGGAGTTGAATAATATCATGCTAACTCTTCATCACATGTTTACCTCGGTGGACCGTTTAGCTTGGGTAAATGCGGGTGGAGGGTGTTACAATGTTTATTACTATTCTTACCGTGTGTAGAAAATTGTGAGAATAAATGGAAAGTAAAGGATATTTAGGGCCATGTGTTTGTTATTTAATAAAGAAATCTAAAGTCTGAGAGACAAGAATCAATTTGAAGTAATATGAGAAACTTGCAAATGCCACTATCCTTCTTGATTTTGTTCCAACATTGAGAGGATCCCATAAAATATAGGCCATAGAAGGTAAGGTTTTTACCATGGCTCATTTTTTTTGTTGTTGCTATATTCTATGATAAATATGAGAGATGGGTAAAGGACACCACTTGTGTGAGGAACAAGGCAAGGGTTCCCTAGGCATGGCTATGAGTTCAACCCATGATAGTGAAAAATATTTGGAAGTATAATGTTGATCTTAAGAATATGGAATCCCACATATCCAAGGATAAGAATGTGCTAAAATTAGGTAGGAACCTCCCAATCCTCTAAGAGTAGGAAAATGATAAATTGTAGTGTGAGGAAACTAGAGAAATTTCATAGTGGATATGGAGAACCTCACTCACCTAACATAACACATTGGCCCCATGTTCACCTGCCCTTGTAAAATGGTTTACACCCTAACTAAAGTATCACCATGACCTATTCAAATTCCTTTAACACTTCTAGATATAAAAAAAAGGTAGTGACCCTCTTCCACGAGGTATCCACTTATTAAAAAAGTGTCATAGCATCTACATTCAAGGGATATTATATAATACCTCTATTCTCACTAGATATTGATAACATATTTCAAAATAATTTTGTTTAACTGCCTTCATAATACATATTTATAATATAAATAACCCTTAAATTCAATAGATATCACTTATTTTTATCAAAACCCCCTTTTCAAATCCATAATATCTATAAATTTCCCCTATCCAACATTCTCTCCCCAATACCTATAGTAAATTTCCTCTGTTTTTCATAATTTTAAAGCCCCCTTTATGAATAAATATCGTACTATATTGATAAATGAGGTGAAGACATTATGCCCCACCCATGTATTTACTTCTATGGTTGTCAAGTATGGAAATTTAAATTCATTTATTATTATTATTATTATAAATATTACTGTTTCTACATTAATTTATTAGCTTCAATTATTTCACCATATTAGGAAATATGAAAACTATATTTGATATAAGTGTTATGTTGCTACTTTTTCTATGGTTTACCCCAGAAAAAAATATGTTCTTTGACACTTGAGGAGATGAAAAAAACATTGTCCCTATCCCACAAGGTTTCCACTTATTCAACATGTGTTATAACATCTACATTCAAGGGAAATTAAAGAATACCTCTAGTCTCACTAGATATTGATAAAAAAATCACAATTTTTTTTATTTAACCACCTTCCCAATACATATTTATAGTATAAATAACAATTATTTTTAACACATATCACCTATTATTATTGATTAACCCTTTTTAAATCGATAATCCCTATAAACCACCCCTACCTAACATCCTCCCCCCAATACCTACAATATATTTACTCTATTTTTCATAATTTTAAAACCCCCTTTAAGAATGAGCATCATAATATATTGATAAGAAAGGTGAAGTACCTACGCCCCACCCATGTTTTTTCTTCTATGGATTTCACGTATGGGAATTAAAATCCATTTTTGTACTTTTATTTTTAAAATATTATTGTGGCTATATCAATTTATTAGCTTGAATGTTTTCACCATCTTAGGAAATATGACAAGTATAATTGATATAGGTGTTTTGTTGCTACTTTTTATGGTTTACCCTAAATAGATATGTCCTTTAACACTTCAGAAGATACAAGAAACAATTTCCTTTCCCTACGAGGTCTCCACTTAGTAAACATGTGTCATATCATCTTCATTGAAGGGATATTAAATAATGCCTCAAGTCTCACTACATATTGATAAAAAATCCCAAAACCATTTTTTTTAAAACCCCCCATTACATCTTTCTAATAAAAATATCCATTATTTTTAATATATATCACCTATTTTTACTGAATTCCCCTTTTAAATTCATAATCCCTATAAACCGACCCTACTCAACATCCTCCCCCCAATGCCTACAATATATTTACTCTATTTTTCATCCTTTTAAGACCTCTTTATGAATGAACATGGTAAGATATTGATCAACAAGGTGAAGTCCCTATGCCCCATCCATGTGTTTTCTTCTATATATGTCAAGTATGGACATTAAAATCCATTTATTTTTCTACTTCTATTTTTTTAAATATCATTTTGGCTACATCATGTTATTAGCTTCAACATATTTTTTTAAATATTGATGATGAACCACATATGATGGTTCAAAATGTCGATGAAACTATCAATACTTATGCGATGGATCCATAAATTTTTTTTGCACACTTTAACCATCTTAGAAAATTTGAAAAAGATAACTGATATAGGTGTTTTGTCGCTACTTTTTCTATGGTTTACCCTAGAATAAATATGTCCTTTAACACTTTAGGAGATGAAACATTGTCCCTATCCCATGATGTCTCCACTTTGTAAATATGTGTCATAGCATATACATTCAAGAGATATTAAAGAATACCTCTAGTCTCACTAGATATAGATAAAAAAATTCCAAAATCTTTTTGTTTAACCCCTCTCCTAGTACATCCTGCTAATACAAATAACTCCGATTTTTAATAGATATCACCTTTTTTTATCAAATACCCCTTTTTAAATCCATAATCCCTATAAACCACCCCTCCCCAACACCCTCCCACCAATACATACAATAAATTTACACTATTTTTCATAATTTTAAAACCCCCATAAGATATTGATCAACAAGAAGTTCCTATGCCCCACCCATGTGTTTAATTCTATGCATTTTAGGTATGGGAATTAAAATACATTTTTATATTGAAAAAAAAATATTGTTGTGGCTATATCAATTTATTAACTTCAATTATTTCACCATCTTCGGAAACATGTCAAAGATATTTGATATATATATTTTGTTGCGTTTTCTATGGTTTACCCTAGAATAGATATGTTTTTAAATATAATTTTTCTGACTAAGTGAAGCCACAAATTTTGAAAATATAAATAATAATCCATCCAATTATAGGATCATTATGATCAGACCTCTTTTACTTAGTTTTTTTCCAATTTGTAGGGAATTATTCTAGAAAGGAATATAAATATTCCATGGAAAAAAGAGCTAAAGACCAAGCCAGATTTATGATTCATTGTTGAACTATGGAATATTTTTCTCTATATAGGAGTAACGTGGAGGAGTATCAAAATACTAAAATTAAAATCTTGTGTTACTTCATTGAATTTAGAAAATTATTTGACATAGTTCCTAAAGATAACCTTTGGACTGAATAAGAACACATACATTATTTTCAATTGAAAGTTGTTACTATAAGGCTATATGAAAACATTACCACTATGTTTATATAAAACTAAAGGAAGGCTTTCCTCATCCCCTAACCTCTTTAGCATATACTCTGACAAGTTGTAGGTTTGCTTGGAAGAAGCATGAGATGTGAACATGTTTCTATCTCTAATAGTAATCATCATTCTTATTTATGAAAAACATATTTTCGTTATTGGAAGGAATCCCTATGATCTAGACAAAGAACTAAATAATATCAAGTTTTTTTCTTCTAATATGGATATGATTTCTAATAGTAACAAAAAGAAGGTTATGAAAATCAAATCCACCTTTGGATTCCATGAAAGAAAAAAAATTTGGAGCAAGTGACTTAATGTAAATATCTTAGAATTAGTCTTTATCACAATGTCAATTAAAACTATAGAATTGAGATAATAATATTAAAAAAAGAGTGGACATCTTAGTTTAGATTTCAAAACAATTATAAATGGATGTAACTTTCGCTTTTGGATAGAAAGGAATTCCTCTTTGAAAATCACATCACTTTGGCTATATTATATGGGTTTATATGGGTGTGAAAGATGAGGCTTCCTTCAGAGAATTGTGAAGAAATATATAACATATTCCAAGGTGTTTTATAAATTATAATATTAAAATTAAACATAATACATGCTATCTTATCCTTCTTATATAATCAATGATTTTTCCATTGAAAGAATTGTTAAAATCAAGTATGGTAAACACACAAATGGGAAATAATAGAAATCAATGGAAAAGATAAGTGTGAGTTGTATTATTATTCACAAAGATGCATATATATAATACATTGGAGCGACACTTGGTGTCACATTCCAAGTGGTCTCTTGGACTCCTTTTGTCCATTCGCCTTCTACACCTACCCATAGAGGATTAGGTGTCTAACATTCCCCCCCTTAATCCGAAGGGGTATGTGTGAGTCCAAGAAGAGATTTGTAATAAAAATATTCAAAGTATGCATGGTGGCACTTAGGCTGAATGAGCTCTCTGAAATTTTGACATAAAGATGTGGTTTAAGGATGACCACCAACACTGGAATGCTTAGTGTAGTTACCAGAAATCTTCCAAATCTGGCAAGAATCTGAAGTCTTCTTCTAGAGGAAGTTCTCCTCATATTTTGAAGAGGGATACCTTCAACCTAGAAGAAGGGAAGTCTACAAATTGCGATGGTTTAAGGATGACCAACAACTCTAGAATGCTTGATGCATTTTGTGTAAATCTTCCAAAATTGGAAAGAATATGAAGTCTTTTGCTTGAGGAAGAGTCCTGAATTATTTGAAGAGGAAGAATATCAACCTCACATTGATGGTTTAAGGCTGACCACCTACCAAATTCATGCTCATGGGCATCCGTGTCTCTGGCTACGACTCTGAATCTGGAATGGCAGGTTGTAGCTCACACTCACTTGAACTGCTGTGTCTCTAGTTACAACTATGAATCAGTTCAGGTTCGCTTGATGTGGCTTTGAAGCTTGTATATGACCATCATTTCCCCCCTTGTCAGATACAAGGTGAGATGATGGAAAAAACTCAACTGCAATAGTGTTCAATATTCTAGAACAAGTTCTAACATATGAATTAAACATCTTCTTGGCTATTGATGCCCATTGCCAAGAAGCGATCCATCCAACATGAATCTTTTTTCTTACAGGAGGCATGTTTTTGAAGCATATATGTGGAGAATGGGTGAGCCGACCACAATTCTTGCACGGGTGAAGATTGAAACAATGATCTTTCATATGGCCAAATCGATCACAGTGTTGTAATTTTACAATTTTTTGTTGTTATTGTGGAAGAGGAGCATAATTTAGAACAACTGAAGGTGAGCTATCATGAAGAAATCTGACACTCTGAAATTTCATGGGCTTGGAGTAGTCCGAAATATGAAATTACAACTCCTTGTCATATCCAAGACCAGTTCTATGCTTGTTATGGACAAGCTCTACCCAAAGTTTGATGATGGGTTTGGGAGGTGAAGCGTGAGCTTCTGCATCAACATACAAATATGCTCTTGTAATGGGCTCAATGATCTTACCGATATCTTGTTGTTGATGGGAATTTGTCTCTGTGTTCCGAACAAAAACAAGTTCAGAATGACAACTCTTTTGTTGAAGCTCATCTTGTTGAAGCTCTGACTCAAGATGTAAAAATTCAATCTTGTCGAGTGCATCATGTAAACAATTTCTAATATCAGATAGAAAATTCTTGCTTATTTTCACTATATCATAATCAATGGAATGTATTCTAGTTTTAAGCAACTCTAATACCTCAGTAATTCTCGTCATTTTCTCTATCAAATAAGACTTCTCTATGAAAAAAAGTTTCCCACAACAAGCTTAATACAGAAGGGAAGTGCTCTAGTATACTTTTTGTTTTTGAACTTTTGAATAACATGCGCTGCTCACCAAATCCAACCACATTGCTCCAAAGCTCATATGTTGCAAAACACCTTAATACATGCAAAAGGGAAATGTCCCAATTTAAAACCAGCCAAACCATGCACTATCAATAGCTCTTTACCAATCCCTCTTCTTCTTCTTCTTCTTTTTATTTATTTTTATAATATTATAAAGCTTCAGTTATGAGTCGTTAAACATTCCACCACTTATAATCCTCTTTAAAAAACTCAACTCATATATTATACTCTCCACACCAACATGACCAACATCCCACCATACAAACATAATACCATCATGCTCATATCACTCCATTCAAATTTCATGTTCTTGAAAAAGGCACAAAGCATATACACTCACTTAGCTCAAAGTATTAATGCACTTTATATATGTGCCAACCATAGAAAAGGGGCTTCAATGAGTTTAAAGGAATATTAACACATAAATCAACACAAATGTTGCATACCATTCATACACAGCATTCATTCGAACTCAGTTCTTCAATGCTTATACACAGCCTTCACTGCACATCGACATAGTTTCAACACCGTTCAATGCACAACTACTGAGCGTCGATTAAATCCAGTGTCAATTATTTTCCCTTCAACTAACCTATTGGTTTCTAAGAAGAAGGAATAGATTACAGAGACAGAGAATCTGGTAGGTTGTACCAATGCAAATACTTATTTTATGGACAGATATGGCAAACTATAAAAAAATGGAGTTAAGGGAGTGGGGTTGCAGGGAGGTGAGCTGTGAGCGAGACGGGGAGTGAGGTGAGGGGTTGGGAGACCAGTGAGGGGGGAGGGGGAAGCGAGTGGGGATGGGAGAGGGGTGTTCTGTGCGGAGGTGGCAACGTGGGAGAGAGGGAGGGTGAGCGGGTGGAGGGGAGTGTTGCACGGAGGTGGCAGCATGGGAGGTGAGTGCAGAGAGGAGGGGAAGGGGCGTGGGATGTATGGAGCAGAGGGAGGTGGTAGGTGGGAGGTTAAAGGCCGTCGGGGTAATGGGGACGTGAGGGAGGGGGAGCGGTAGCGTAGGTGAGGGGGAGCTGCGGGAGTGGGAGGTGGAGGGGGATATTGGGAGACATGAATTTTATGGCAGAGCAATGCTTCCCATGTGCACTATGTATGAGGGTTGAGGGGAGGTGGTGAGCGGAATGAAGGCCTGAGGGTGGAGAGAAGCAATGGAGAGGTACCGAAGTGTGAAAGCGATACAAAGGTGCCGAGGGTGCCAACTGGTGGCTGAGTATGAGGAGCCGAAGGCTAGGTTTACCACAGCACCAACATAGAAATGAAGAATTCTGAATGAAATATAAACCAGTTCAACCAACATATCAAATTTCACACTTACGCCATTCAAAAATAAAATAAAATTTAGGCTCACCATAATATTGATACAATGCATTGCTTTAGGCAACACAACAACCAATATTCTCTACTATATAGTCTCTGAAAACAATGAAGACAACCCTAGAAAATCCAATGAGGAAGAAGAAGGCCACTCATCATGGCTCTGATACCATGTTAAACTCAAGCATGGTAAACACACAAATGGGAAAAAATAGACAACAATGGAAAACATAAGCGTGAGTTGTATTATTATTCACAAAGACGCATATATATAATACATTGGAGTGACCCTTGGTTTCACATTCCAAGTGGTCTCTTGGACTCCTTTTGTCCATTCGCCTTCTACACCTACCCATAGAGGATTAGGTGTCCAAAAAGCATAACTATGACTAGGTGAATAAGACAAATAACATGAAATGCAAGAAACTTGCTAAGACTACTTTAAAAACTAGTCAAAACATCCTAAGATTCAAGTGTGGTTGACATTAATATGTAAATTATTGGTTAAATCATTGGGAGTATTGAGGAGGTGACCACTTAAGAAAATAATGATATTATTAAAATATTATTACATCTAAATTTAATAAAAAATTGTGATGTAATAAATAATTAGAGTATAAGATAAACCTATAATAATACATAGAAGTGATTAGTCATAAAAAAAAAAAAATCTTTTAATTTTAGAAAGAAAATCAACATTACTAAAATAATAAAATATCATAAAATTTTATCATATATAAATTTAAAATATCCCAATAAAAAATATTTATTATAATATCAACTTTCATCTTTTTAATTAATTCAAACTAAAAAAAATCCTAAATACTACCACTAATATAAGATTTTCACATTTCTAGGTAACAACAAAGCATTAAAGATCCACAAATCAAAATACATAAAAACATCTTGAATAATTTGCTAGCATTGTCAAAATCTATATACTTATATTTATAAGTCAGTCCATATTCATAAAATTTCATCACTATATACTTGTATTTATGCATTAATCCAGCCCACAAAACTTATTACGAACAAATCAATCTACCTCACAAGAATTAAAGATCAAAAGTCATCACTAAATATCAATCCACCTCACAAGAATTGGGATACCCTAAAAACAAATTGACTTGCTAATGCAATAATGCATCCCTATATTTCGTGAAGCGGAGGTTTCATGATGGAGTAAGATGATTTTTATCCAATCCACCTAGGATCAAATTTCCGTGGAGATGTATGCCTATTGTGTCTTGGCTAGAAGAGTAGGCGATCCCAAAGTGGACGTCTCGGCTCTTGTTGAGGCATAAGTTTCATAGCTATTGTGTGCGGCTTGCACGCTGTTGCACCTAACCTAGATTTATAGTGGTAGCCAGTTGAATTTGATCCTAAGTCTTGTTCAGGAAACTCTCACCAGTTACCGATTACCCTAGATAATAATTAAAAAAAATAACACATCCCTATAATCGCCAACTATCCAAGAAGAGTTAAACCTTAATCACTAAGCTTGAATCCGCTGCCAAAATTTAAAATTTCTGAATTACCGAACAAATTTTTTAACGCATCAATCCATTTCACAAAAGATTTGGCAAATCTTAATCACTAATGGTTTATTTAGTGTATGACAATTAGAGAAAATTTAACCACCAAACGATTTGCTAATGCATCAAGCCGTACCACAGGAAACCTTAATCACTAAGTGACAATATCCATTGCCATAATAAAACGCAAGTGAGTTGATATAATAAAACACAAGTGAGTTGATATGGTTTCATAAAGGAAAAATAAATCTAATTGATTAGTTAGATGGATGGGTATGTTTTTTTTAATAATTTTAATTTAATTATTAATTATTATTAGTGGATGGTAGAGATTTAACTTTAAAATATAAAATTAAGATTTATTTTTAAAATAAATATAAATTTTATGATGTTTTAATTAAATTTATTAATGAAAAATTGTCATATAAATAAGTGTTGTAAAAAATGAGTTAAGTTTTTTTGAGCATGTGATATTAATAATACATGGTATTATAGAAAATCTTATTTACAAATTAAAAATCTCCATAATAAAGTGGGACAAGCTTAGAAGGAAAGCAATCCACGGTTTCACGCAACGAGTCTTTTCTCCTTTGCACTTCCACCCAGTTTACTTGCAGATTCTCACAGCTCTCCTGACCTATGATACCATGTCAAAAGTTGCAGATTGAAAACATGAATTTGGAAAACAACACAGGAGCTCACATAAGTAGATCACCAGGAGCTCCTACAAGCAAATGCACCCACTTGAGTTTCACATTAAATTCCAATATTAAATAGATACATTTGGTTAGGGATAGTAGAACAGATTCCTGAATGATAGGAACTAAATGTCTAAATAGAAAACCAATTCAAAACTACGTAACAAAATACCTAATCTCCATTAATTTCTAACACTCCCCCTTAATGGAGAAAGGAATTTTTAAACACACCTAATGTATCCCTAAACAAATCAAACCTCAGTCTTCCCAGAGGCTTAGTGAATATATAAGCCATATTATCACAAGAATTACAATACTCTACAGAAATCTCTTTGGACTACACTTTCTCCCTGACAAAATGAAATTGAGTGTCTATGTGCTTAGTGTTTTTATGAAACACGAGATTATAAGCCAGTTTGATGGAAATCTAATTGTCGCAATTGATGATCGTAGCTTCTGTTTGTTCTTCCCCTGCATCTTGGAGAAGTCTACGCAACCAAACTGCCTCACATGTCGCTGCACACATGGCTTGATATTTTGCTTCTGCTGAGGATAAAGCAACAGCATGCTGCTTCTTGCTGCACCAAGAGATAACCCTGGAACCAATGTTGAAGGCGTAACCTGTAATTGATCTTCTATCATCTAGATTTCCCGCCCAATCAGAGTCTGTATAACCTGTCAACTTAACATAAAATGAGTTAGAATATAAAATACCAAAGTCAGATGTTCCTTGAAGATAACTTAATACTCCTCTTGCTGCACGCCAATGATTGTCATGGGGTTGAGTCATAAACTGACTCAAAACACTCACTGCATAAGCTAGAGCTGGTCTTGTTGTAGTCAAATAAATAAGACTACCAACCAATTGTCTGTATAATGTTGCATCTGCATATTTCGAACCATCATTCATCTGTAGTTTTCTGTTCTACTGTAAAGGTACAAATGCAGCCTTAAACTCATCCATCTTAAACCTGGACAACAAAATCTTTGCATACTTACCATGAGACAATAAAGTTTGGCTTGAATCTCTCCAAACTTCTGGACCTAAACAGTATTGCATTTCTCTAAGGTCCTTCATCTCAAATTTCTATGATAATTTCTGTTGTATCCCATGCTCGTTACAATATTTGATGAAAACTCCTTTCTTGAATTCTCCCCCTTGATCTGATCGAAGAATCCTAATGAACTTTCCTGTTTGCTTCTCAATCATGTTTCTAAATTGCTTGAAATATTCAAAAGCATGAATTTTCTGTTTAAGAAAATATACCCATGTGAATCTTGTACAGTCATGAACAAATATTAAAAAATAATAGGCCCCACCTAACGATCTTGTTTGCATCGGGCCACATAAATCAGTGTGTACAAGTTCGAGTATATCCCTCTGTTTTCTATCTTTAATGGCAAGAAATTCATCTCTATGCTGTTTACCGAACACACATGCTTCACAATCAATATGCAACTTTTTCAAAACAGGAAGCCCATCTACCATACCTTTGTTATGCAACAGAAGGAGATCACTGAAATTGATATGCCCAAGTCGCTAATGCCACAAATTTTCAGCAGACTTATTCGATGACAGCAAGGCTTGCTGTGGCGTACTCTTCACATCCATTTTGTAGAGCCCTCCTATGCGAATACCTGTAGCAATGGGCTTCATCTGATCCAACAAGTCTTTAATAATACAATCAGATTTGAAAAATTCTACTTTGAGGTCCTGATCTGTAATCTTTGACACATAAATCAGGTTCTTCTTAATGCCAGGAACATGCCATACATCAGATATATTCCTGATCTTACCATCAGGCAGAGTGAAAAGGACATCTCCATGTCCCTTGATCTCATACCCTCTATTATCTCCAAGGTATACTTTTACTCTAGTGTTGGATTCTCTAAAATTTCTGAACCATTGCTTTTTACCTGAAATATGCGAGGAGGCTCCAGAATCTACGAACCAAATATTTGATTCATCCTCCTCAGTAGCTAAGGTAGTGTTAGCCTCAGCCATAAACAATCTAACATCTAGATTCTGATCTGTATCTGCATCTGCATCTGCATCAGCATCCGCCAAATGACCTGCATGTCTTTTCTGCTTGTACCTCTCCTGATTTGCCTTCTTCTTACGACAAAACTTAGAAATATGGCCTATCTTACCACAATAAAGAATTTAGGAGCAGAGTCATGTTTATGCGAGGTCATACCTTGTGGTGTCCTTTTTGATGTGTTTCCCCTCCTCTGATCAGCCATTACTCTCCCTTTTGGGTTGAAATTTGTTATCAATGCAAGATCTGGATCTTGAGGTTTGAGAGACAACCTCCTTTCTTCTTCCTGTAGCAAAATACCAGTAAGCTCTTCAAAGCATGGAGGCTTTTCTCTTGCATTCAATTTGGTTATAAACATCTGATAGTCGTCCATCATGCCATTCATGGTAATTGTCACCAAATCATCATTTTCCACGGTTTGACCAATATCAGATAGTTTATCTTTAACTTCCTTTATCCGGGATAAGAATGAAGAAACAGACTCATTCTCCTCCATTTTGATTGAGACGATCTTCTTCTTGAGGAACAAGGTTTGACTGGTGTTCTTGATTTCATACATATCTTTGAGAACTGTCCAGATGCCATTCGCCGTCTTGCAATCCTGAATATGAGGGATGATGCAATCTTTAACTGATAATTTGAATAGCACCTTTGCCTTCATCTCCCTTTTCTCCCACTCTTGAATTGTTCCACTCGTTCCACCATTTGCAACAGTCCGCTTGACTTCATCACTGGTGACAATGCTATAAGAATTTTGTCCCTCAAGAAAAGTTTGAAGCTTAAATTTCCAATTTGTATAGTTGGAACCATCCAACTTTCTGCTTTCATTTAAATACTCGGCCATTTGAGAATTCATATTAGAAAACAAAGGAATACTCCAGCAACTTAAAAGGATAAAAGTTCAAAGGATAAAGGTTCAAAGCAGGATTTTTCTCTGCTATTAATTAGGGCCTTCAAATTTCAATGCATAACACAGTGGAAATGAAATTCGATCAAAAATATATATTAATATAATAGAAGCATTAACGTATTCAATTCCTTACGCCAATTCGGCGAAATTTGTTAACTTTGCATCTTCTGTTATGAAACCAAGATCAATCATAACACAGATTGTCCTCGATCTTCTTCATGGCCTTTCCTCTAATTCACGGAGTAGCAAGGAATTTCTCAGATTCCTGCAATTGTTTTTCGATAGGTAATGTGGAGATGAATTAGCGTCTAATTAGTGACAAAATCTCATAATAATAAAGGCTTGGGATGAGACACCACAAATTAAAATTATCAACATGAATTATGATCTCACTGCATTGAAATGTTGCGATGTCTTTTAACCTTGTTGTCTTTGAACATTTTCTGAAAATTTCATTTTTAGCTCTTTCACGCTGGAGAGAGAGCGAACGGGTCCGAAAATCAACCACAGCCTCCACGCAAATCGACCACTGATACAAATCGACCACAATTGCATGCAGCGGCCTCCATGCAAATCGACAGTTACACTATCACACAGGCCTCTCGGCCTCAACGTTTAGCCTCATTGGCTGCTTGGTAGTTGACTTTCCTGCTCGTTTGTTCAACAATCCTTCACGGTGCCTCACGCAGTCTCGCACCCGGTCACTGCTGCCGAGAAAGGTAGCACTCCCATGCAGCTCCTCCAGAGCTCACGTACGTAGGAATCGACAGGTCTCAGCTTGCAATCACACAGCCAAAACAACAAGCCACACAATTCGACTTCACGGCCTCCACGGCTTCACGCAACGAGCCTTTTCTCCCCTGCGCTTTCACTCAGTTTACTTGCAGATTCTCACAGCTCTCCTGACCTCTGATACCATGTCAATAATTGCAGATTGAAGACATGAATTTGGTAAACCACACAGGAGCTCACAGGTGCAGATCACTAGGAGCTCCTACAAGCAAATGCACTCGCTTGAGTTTCACATTAAACTCCAATATTAAATAGATACATTTGGTTAGGGATAGTAAAACAGATACCTGAATGATAGGAACTGAATGTCTAAATAGAAAACCAAATCAAAACTACGTAACAAAATACCTAATCTCCAATAATTTCTAACATTAGTAAATAAAATCATAAAAATTAACTAAATTATAATATTATTATTATTAAATATAAAAAAAATTATATATAAATTAAACTTATAATCTTATTATTATTAAATTAATATATATATATATATATATATATATATATATATATATTTCAATTATAAAATTCTCTGAAAATTCGTAAAAATTCAATGGAAATTTTTAATTTAAAAATAGTGTTTATAATAAAATAATCTCATATTCTAATATACCAATATCATACATACAAAAATTTGAAATAACTCATTTTCATATGAAACATGTTAATATAATCTTTTAACTATTTTAAAATAAATCAAAATAAATTAACTCATAATAAATTAACTCTGACACTAGAATTGTTTTAAAATAATATTGAAAATTAAATACCTGAACCCTTTCCAAAATAGCAAACCGAACAAGGTAATCAAACTTTGCCGTTTTGGAAAGGTGGTGGCCACAAACTGTACGGAAGAGGTACTGGGGATTTCATTTTTGGCAGACTATTCGGTATTTTCTTGATAAATAATACTTTAATCCACAAATAGCGAATCTTCAACTTCTTCAGTTGAAGCAGCTACCCCATAAGGGTTGATTCCATTTTGGGAGACTATTCGGGATTCTCTTGATAAATAATACTTTAATCCACAAATAGCGAATCTGAAACGATTTTTTTTGAACAGTCGGCTGCCCAATTTGTTTTTCACGGAAGCAGCTACCTCATGCCTCATCATAGCATTCTTCTGCTGCGAGCTGACGGAGGAAAGACAAAGGTTGAATATAGTATGGTTTAGTTTTACATCGAAAAGCGTTGGAATTTTAGGTTTCAAAAGATCCGGCAACCCCCAAAAATATATTTGATGGATACGTCTCACACAATAAAGAAAGAAACGCTAGAAGATGGTGTTATAGAAAACCACCATATTGTTACTCGCTTTGGGAAAGAGGTTAAAGCCTATCAGTATTCTGTTGTTTGTGGTTTCACTAACTGCTCGGCGTTATATTTTATAGAATATTGTTGAATATCTTGTGTTGTTGGGCATTTCTTTTTGACCGACAATATTTCTAAAGCTCTGCTAGAAATATCTTTCTTTTTCTTTTGGACATCAAAAGAATCTGTGTTGCATACTTGGGTGATGGGATCACCGCATATGGGAATCGTTTGGGGAACCATGATGAAAAGTTAAGTATTTAGAATCAAATTCAGTGTCCGTTCAACCTACGAATGCATTATATTCACTTCTTAAATGGTTTAAAGTTTCTTTTGTTGAACATGGCTATATTAAATCGATTCGTCCATCGATAACTGTTCGAAAAGTATATATACATCAATGAATGCATTTAAGTCACTTCATTGGTCTCCTGGTCTCTTGCAACTCTCGTCAGTAACTTTCAGGAGTAGTCTCCGGTTAGCTTAGCATACAATGCAACCTCTATTCAATCAAACAAAATTGATTTAGCTTCGAATGATTCCAGCCCATATAAACGTCATGGAACAAGAAAAAATCACTCGGAAATCAGAATAAAATTCATTCAATATGTCTGCTAAAAGCTTCACTAACACGATAAGTTACTAGGTTTCCCACAGAGAAGCGTCACAATTTTCCATTGACAGATTTGAGTCTCTCCCTGGATTTCGCAGTGGTGAACACTGAATATACCTTGAAATTTCGTAAGGATTCACTTGCCGAAATGCACAGACAGGTTGTCATCAAAGAATGCTGGATGTGTGGTGATACGGACATGGAGAATAACTTTTTGGCTGGCAAAGATGTTCATATCGCCTTCAACACGGGTTAAATTTACGCAATCTTTCTCGTTTTAATATCCTTCTATATGCATGTTAGTCACCTCATAACATGAGGCGTAGCCTAGCGTATTCTAATTGATTGGCCACCTCATAACATGAGGCAGCCAACGGTAGTCTAATTCTGTTGGTTTAAATTTTATTTTGAGTGGTTGAAGATGGAAATTATTTTAACAAAATTTAATTTAAGTTAGAGATGAAAATCACTTTTGAAAAATTAAATTTAAACAGAAAGAGAGAGCGTATAAATGTAAACCTAACCACTAAAACAGGGAAAAGGCGGAAGAGAGCCCGAAACACAAGGCAGGTCAGGCAGAGAGAAAGAGAGGAGCGTATAAATGTAAACCTAAGATAAGCCCAGACCAATAAAAGAGGCAAAAGGCGGAAGAGAACCCGAAACACAAGGCAGGTCAGGCAGAGAGAAAGTGAGGAGCGTATAAATGTAAACCTAAGATAAGCCCAGACCAATAAAAGAGGCACAAGGCGGAAGTTCAACTCACAACATTGAATGTGTACAGGGACCTACAGCAACCGGAATAATTTATGTGCCGCAACATTAGAATGTTGCGGCTGAATGGTCACAGAGAAAAATAAATAAGATTATATATAGATATAAATACCTTGGTTTTTATTTAAGAATATCATTATTAGAATTTTAATTTATTTATTTATAATAAATAAATTATTAATGGTTTTTAGAGGTGCAAAGGTACATTGAAGAAATTAAAGATTTGAGAAAGTTATTTTGCTACTTACTCCTATGTAAATATTTTTAATAGTTTCTATGAGTGCAACAAAATTGCTTCTAGATAAGAATATGTAGATGACACATCATAGACGTTAGAAAGGGCCATACAAATCTTTGAAGAAGCATTTTAGTGTATGAGCAAGAAGAATGTGAATGACAACATGGGAGGTGGAATTGGAGTAGAGTGATGCTCTTCTAGAGGTGAAACAATCATTTTTTGGTTAAGTTCATTTCTATAATTGTTTTGAACTTCTAGGTTCTAGTTTTTGTAAACACAGGAACCATGATAATATAAAAGTCATTTTAGAAGAAAAAAAAGAAAGATGTCACCGGTGGTGACTACAATTACATACCTCACCAGTGGTGAGATATGAGAACCATGATAACATAAAAGTCATTTTAGAAGAAAAAAAAGAGATATGATAATATAAATTCATTTTAGAAGAAAAAAAAGAAATTTGATAATATAAAAGTCATTTTAGAAGAAAAAAAGAAATTTAAGGGAAATGGGCCGCACATGTCACTAGTGGTGATTGCAATTACATAATTCTTTTTGGAATAAGAGTTATCTTCTAAAGTAGACAATCTTGAATTCACCAATCAATTTCTAAGATATGCATGTGAAATCCTAAGCACACCCTCGGTGATCTCATGCTTGGGCTTGCTAATAAAACTAATGGTTCAAATCACCCTCCAAGTCCCCATAATTTTCCATTTTGGAGTAAGCAACACTAATGACAATTCATTTTTGCCAAAGATTTGATAGATTATAGGCACATCCAATCCATGAGATTAATTAAAACAAGGCTGCACAAAATTGACATTACTCTAAATGAAGCTCCATCACATCTATGCCTCATTCTAGTTAAACTTCCATCATCTCTTTGAGTCTTTCTTCATTGTTACTAAATCTTTCTGTTCACTATTTAGGATATCATAATATAGTAAATCATAATAAAATAATAAAAAATACTTATATATTAAGAATATATATTAATTTTTTGTATAATAAATATTAAAATTTTTATTATAAAATCTCATATATATATATTATTCTAATATATTTGTAGATTTATTTTTTTAAAACTCAATAAAACTTAATTTTATAATAAATTAACTTAAAAACCAATGAAAAATCAAAATATCTTAAGATTTTGAGGTTAGAAATATATATATTTTTCATTTAGGATGTGATTTAGAAAACTTCAAATAAAAAATACTTATATATTAATAATATATATTAAAATTATATATAATAAATATTAGTAGTATGGTATGGTCTTGGCCATGAGATCATGCTATGGGATTGAATGCATGAGTTATAAGAATCAAAGTTGTATTGTATAAGAAAATACCAAGGTTATTCCTTATTATACAACTTGAGTGGCCCTAATGGTTAAGAGCATGTGTTTCCTCCTGAGAGCTCACAGATTCAAATTGGAAGGGATATGTATATCTTCTTAGACCTTAAAATTGGATAATAATAATAACAATTAAGCTTTTTATTACAAATTTATTTTAAAACACTTAAACATATATATATATATATATATATATATATATATATATATATATATATATATATATATATTATTCTAATATTTTTATATATTTATTTTTCAAAACCCAATAAAACTTAATTTTATGATAAATTAATTTAAAAATCAATGAAAATCAAAATATCTCAAAATTTAGAAATTAGAATCTGTCTTTTTTTTTTTCTTTTTCTTTTCTTTCAGCTAGGATGATATTTAGAAAAATTTAAAGGAAACACACTTCCTAACTAATTCCATGATGGTTGCAGTGCCATTTGTTAATTTTGATTTGGAGGGAAGAAGACTAGAATACACATATCTTATTGGGAAAATTTTCCCAACCAAACCCATCATAAAAACACCTTAGCTATAATAGATATTTATCAAATATCTATTAAAAATAATAGAAATTTAACAAAATAATAATTTGATATTGTAAAAAAAATTATTTACATGTTAAAAATATATATTATTTATTAGTTTGAAAAAAATTAAAAGACATGTAATATAAATATTATGTTTAATTTTGATAACTAAATAAGAAAATATGTGACATATTTTAAAGGATAACATGATAGATTAATCCTTGTTTGTCACAATCATTTACAACAATTAATTACCAACATAATTTTTTTTTAAACATACATTTACCATAGTAAGGCTATGAATATCCCAACTAAGGATGCAACAAATCGACATTGTAATTGACATATCACAGGCTGTCATTGCAGGAACAGTACTTGGATTACTTATATGATTGGTACCGACCACACATAGGAATTTATTGTTTTTCTGCAAATTAGCAGTGGTAACTATAATAATGCTTTCAATATTCGTGTTTCTTTGATAGGCTTATAATTAACCCTTCATGGTATTGAAACACACTTATAGTTATGGCAATGACATCTGTTGAAAAATATCTGCGTAGAGTATTACACCGCCTGAATCTTAAATGTTGAGATTTCGTTTTTGATTGATTACTACCTATGGATTCGATTGGAACGCCACTTGGCCTCACCTCCACCCTCTCTGTGGCCCATTATTCATTGCGATTTAATTCCCAGCAGTACCCGTCACTCTGCCCTAGCACAACTGTCGAAGTCTATCTCGGATTCTCCAGTTCCTTTCGAGGGAAAATTAACGCTTCGGCGTTCATTACCATTCTCACCGGGAGCTAAACGAGATTTGGGTAGCTACCACTTCCAATTAGTCTGTGAGTCGAAGGGATGGGATTCTCTTGAGTTTATCGACGCCCATCGTGACCTTGGTGTTGTCTAGATGCAGTCTCCGCCAAGTTCTCTTTTAAAACATGTTAGAACTATCTTCGGCAGAGTCCATTCGTAGCAATCCTCTCAGTTTTCTTGTTTGGTTTATTGTTTGTTTTTACAGTAAGGCTAAATAACCTCCTTGCGTGTGTTGACAGGGTTCTGAAAGCGTGAAAGCTTCTCCATGTCTCGAGTCCGGTTCTAACTGGAATCTGTCCTTGGTTTTATACAGAGGTAAGTCTCCTTTACACAGTCTATCCTTACCCATTAAAACAAATTCACATGTAATTACAAACCCTCATCCTCCATTAGAAGCGGTTTTTAATCCTCCTAGTACATGGCTTGCAGGGAAGACCGCGACAGAGGGTTTCATTTACAGGTATACATTCTAGCCGAAGAATCAAGATGTATTCTAACTATTGGTTTTCCATTTTCTTTCCTGTTTACCCATAGTTCTATTACCACTTGTAACTGTTTTCCTCTCGGCTCGCAGGTATGAACAGTTTTCCCACGGATACATGCTCGCTAGGTGACCATGCTGCAAGGCCACAACTAACACTTCGACCCATTTTACAGGTACTTGTTTTTCCTATGGGAGGAGGGTTAAAACCCTCACCTGAAGTCCTCGTCGAGGCTACAGACCTTCGACTGCTGGTTAATAATGGTGTTCAAATAAAATATGCAGCTATAGTGTGAATGTAATTTCAGGCTTTTGTACCCTCGGGATTGAGGGTTTTCAGTTCCTAGGCATTTAAAACTTGAGGAACAATTTTTTTATGAATTTGCTATTATATATATAATTTTTTTGTGGACGGTTTCCTATTTATGGGTTTAGATCCGGCCTTAATTTCCTTCTGGCCACTTGCGAGTTACGACAATGCCACTGCTACTTTGGCTTGTAGTTGCAATTTGACAGTCTGAGATATATTGTTATGGGATTTAAATGGTAATGGCGCCGCTACATGGTTATTTGCATCGTGACCTCGTACCCCTATGAAGGTGTTGAGGCTTAAAGTTTATTAATCCTTTTATTTTCATATGCATGTTTTGTCATCTTCTTGCTATTTAATATGAAACAATTGGTTTGCACAGGAGATACCGATGATAGTTTTCTCTTTCTTGTAAAAATCTATTATTGGTTTTACTATTTTTTGATTTTATCTTTCTCATTGGTTAATATGCTACTAGAGAAGAAATGTTATGTGTTTCCTCTGCCGATATCGATGTTACAAGGGTTATTTACGCCCATTCGATTATTCCAGTTATGATTACCTACCAATTCACCTTTGCATGTATGTTTATAAAAATAGCCTTTATTCTAGGTCTTACTACTCTGCTGTTTGCTAGCACGCTCTTTGATATTTTTATGTGGATTTTTTTCTATTATCTAACACAGGTTCACAGAAAAATAAGAAAATAAACTCTGTCACAGATTATGTAATAATTCTTCCAGTTTCTTTGTTCATATTTAACTCACACAGGGTGGCAATAGGAGCAAAAGAACAAAACTCTATCATTGAAATGTATAGTTAATCTTTCAAAATCCTTTGCTCAAATTTAACTCAAAGGAAGATAATCACCCTAGTTCTGAAATCACCTTCTGTCTAGGCATAAAGAACCTAGAATACGAAAAAAAATAAAGAGATTAATTGGGTAATTCATCCATCTTCCAAGCTACATTCGACCATTCCCAATTTTCAATAATATAAGAATTTAATTCCACAACAGTAGTACTTATCTATACACATTTTCAGTAACATAAAACTTTAAATCCACATTATTACTTATCTGTATTGACAAAAATCCAAGCTGTTGTCCACCCAACCTTTAAGGGAGGCTATTACGTCCCCCACTTGCCCCCTAGCTTCAGAATCTGGACGGTGCCACGGGTTAGCAGTGGAATGATCCTGTTGTGACCTCTGGATAGCCAATCTAGTCACCAACAAAAAATCTGGTTTTCTCAAGGGTTTACAAAAGCTATTTTCTACTGGTCTTCCACCAGCTCTAGAAAATACTCCACCCCTTCCTTCTTGAATTCACAGTACCCCCACCCCTCACCTGGGATTCCCCTTTATCTGCAGAGGAGTGGGTAACTATTTCTCCAACTATCCCCAACCACCTCCTATTCCTAGAAACTTTTTCCAACAACTTAAAAAATTTCTTTTCCATTAACTGGTCCTCCTGTTTTAATGATTTCATCAAAATAATTTGTTTTTATCTATAATAAATTTTTCAAGGACCTTTTACCAGAAAATAAAATGAAAAATGTCTTTAACTAATACATACTAGTTAACTCTAATAAGGCTGTCACATTGTTAGTTGTTAGAAAAACAATTGAAGTAGATTATGCCTGTTAGAAAAACAATTGAAGTGGATTATGCCGGTTACAAAAACAATTGAAGTAGGTTATGCTTAGAAGGGAAAAAAGAAAAAGAAAGAAAAAAATTCTCTTTCATTATTTTCGATCTTGTAGGGGGAAAAGAAAACAAAATAAAAATTCACAGTGAAAAAATTCACAAAATAAATATACTGGAGAAAAATATCATATGGTGGATTATGTAACAATGAATCATGGAAGATAAAAAAAATTTCTTGGAAAAAGGTTACGAATGAGGCTACGAATGGGAGAGAAAGACAAGCTGAACCCAAAACAATTACGAGTGGGAAAGAAAAACAAGCTTAACCCAAAAAAATTAGCAAGACATTGCTAAGGGTTCAGGAGGTGAATTTGGATAAAAACTTCCGAATAGTTTTCGTGACAAGTAAGCGCAGAGCTTGGGCGGAATTAACAAAGAGTGAGTTCTAAAGCTGAGAGGATCATTGAAGCTTTCAACCTATTCTTGAAAGGAAGTAGATTAATATATGTGTTTGGTTAAATAGTTAGAAATGTGCATTCATGATTAGTAAATATATTTACTATAGAAGTTATAATTATGAAGTGATAAACTATTACATATATTTCTACTATGGCTGAAGATAAATGAGTTTTTATCAGAATGTCCAAATGTGTTTTTATAACTTGGTGTTACAGGTAAAGAGCTCTGTGCAAGTGCAAGGTACACAGTTCTGGTAGTCACTGGAGATGTTAGAAGAATCTTGTGAAGGTTCCAATAAATAAATAAAGATAGAAAAAAAAAAGCCAAATAGTTTCTTAAGGATTGCAACTTAAAATAATTCAAAAAACACACACTCATGCACACACATAGGCTTGATTGGGATTTATGCACATGTTATTAAACATTTAGCAAACATATAATAGTTTCTAAGTCAAACACAACACTTATGAACAAGAGAGGGTTAGGGCATAGAAGAGTGATGCAATCCCCCATTACAATGGTATACATAAGTATATACTATACCCAAAAAAAAAACCACTACTATTAAGTTACTATAATAGCATATGAATCTTACATTAAAAACGAATCACAGAAACCTTATATTTAAAAAGAATCACAAAAACCTTATATACATACATATAAAGAAATAAAAATATAGTATGCACAAACATTAAATTAAAAGAATAAGTCAAAGCATTGTCACTTTGTATAAATACTCTAAATACAACGAAGAACCAGAACTTAGGTTTAATTTAATTTACAATAAAATGTTCAGGAAGAGAAGCATGGCATGCCAACAGAGCTACATATGTCCTCCCAATATATATGTTAGTATAAGCTAAATAAAATTTCAAATCATAAATGAAAATTAGGACATGAAAAGTTACAAATAAATATATATATTAGAATAGTAACATAGAAATTGTGCATAAAGGTTATAAAATGGATGCCCAGGGTTATAAAGGTTCTAGACAGTAACAAATTATTTCCTCAAAGGGAAGGAAAGACTCACATGTAAAGTCTTGTTTAATATTTAATGTACAGACTACATAAATGGGGCTATGCCCTTGAATAGACTGATCAATGCAAATGGGGTACGACTAACTAAAAATCTAGAAATTGTGAAACTCCATTGGGTTTTCAATCAAGAATAATCCAGAGAGTCGGCCTGGCCAGAATAACAGAATAACCTAGTACAAAGAAGAAATTACAAAAGAAAATAAGCACCTGTAGCCATGGAGGTTAATCTACTAACTAAAGATGTATACCTATTTTTACCTATTTTTTTGTTTTGTTTTTGTTCCAGTAGTGATTATACTGCGGCATCACATTTTGAAGACTCGCCTATAAAGAAGAGAAAAATTGGGGTGCTATTGCCAAACCTGTGTGGAGTACAATTTTTTTTTTAAGTAGAAAGAAAACCGATGTTAGATTAGAAAGGTTTTGTCCATAAAATGTACCTGTAAGAACTAAAAAGTCGAGAAGGGTTTCCAAGCTCTTTGCATATGAATCAAAAGTTAACCCTTATCAAAGAAAATAAAATAAAATGAAAAATGATATATAAAAAGGAAAACGAGAGATCCCTTACAGAATGCGATTCAGGGGCTAGGGTTTGACAATACACACGAAGGAAAATTTATTGACCAAACCTTGGAAGGGTTGGAATGAGAGCAAGACTTCATGAAAGTCTAGTCCTACGATGAGAAAGAAAACCCTTGTGCTATGAGAACATCTGCAGAGGGAACCAAACCTCAGTTAGTGCTTCCTTGTTATACTCGAAATCAATCACATGCAGACTTTTAGTTTCAAACCATTGTAAATTAATCAAACATAAAGATAAATTTTGCAGAAATCCTAAAAATTACCAGTTCTGCATTTGTATGTTACCCTAGGCAGGAACGAAATCCATACTGGAGTATCAGACGATTTACCTGAGAAGAAACACCAAGAATTTAATGACGAAGCCTTCAAGAGTCGATGGATAACCTTCTTCCTGCATTAAGGTTTAAATTTAGTAATAGAGCTCCTCCTTATCGAAATCCCATCGACACAATGAAGCCATAGTGATGAGATTGCGTAGGGTAGTTACCCTAACTCTCGAACAAATTCTCTCTATCATTCATTCCCTAGATTTGATCTACATTGTTCAATTTGATAGTTGGCTAGGGTTCCACGAGTGTAGTGGGGACCCAGGCCGTGAAAAGGAGAATCACGTGAGACTATTCCAGGTGGCCACCATCTCGGATGTCCTCATATTATAATATTAAAGGAACCTGAAGTTCTATCGCTAAGTCAACCAATGTACACGTAAAGGCAAACTTAACATAGTAACAGCCAAAGTGGCAAACTGAACATAGTATAATATTAAAGAAACTCAAGTTCTGTCGCTAAGTTAACCAATGTACATGTAAAGGAAAACTTAGCATAGATAACCATAACCTCTGTGTGTGTGTGCGCGCAGAGAAGAATATGCAAGGCCGAAAGGTGTGAGACTTGGCTTAGCACTAATGTAATCATGCGCAAGGCCTCACAATCATAGGACTAGGGTATACAATTAATGTAATATAGTAAATGGATATGGGCCGAAAGATAACATACGTTTAAGGATATGATATATGCATGTAAAGGCCAATATATTTATGGTAATATATACATATATACCTAAATGTATAATATGCAATGTAGTAAGAGCGAATTGGAAATATATGAATGTAAATCAAAGGTGAAACAAAAATATAATGGTATAAACAAAATAAAGATAAAATTGGCCCTCAAAGTTTCTATCATAACATTTGTTTGAGTAGTGATGTAAAGAACAAGAAAGTTATAAACTCAAATTGGTTAAGGATTAGTGTCATCAGTGCATAGTGTAATTAATTTTAAGATAAAACTGAATGGCCAATAATAAATGGTACAAGTGAACTCCATTCCATGAGTTCTTAAATATTTGTTGAAAAATGACACTTAAGGGACACATTTCTTTGAATGAAATTTCATTTTTGAATATTCAATAATGACTTTTTAAAAATAGAAAGTCATGTCTATCACTGCAACTATGAATTTTCAAAATTAGTAAGTTACTTTATTCAATTGGTAATTATATATATATATATATATATATATATATATATATATATATATATATATATATATGATGGAAATTCACTTAACTTATCCTTAATCAATATCAATTATTTAATTATATATATATATATATATATATATATATATATATATATATATATATATATATATATATATATATATATGTATAATTCTTATGACACTATAATATTATTATTAAAATGAAATTCCATGTGACCTTCTCCTTCTTGGCATTCAATCATGCCACTTCACATCTCTCCCTCTCCTTGATGGAAAATAAAACTCTCGCTCATTCAACGATACATCACTCTCTCTTTAATTCTTTTACTTGCCTCTTACTCTCTCTTACACATTAAAATGACTCGTTATAAGAGGATTCATCTTACACCTCTTTGATGCATATGGTACACATTTCCATAATGACTTGAATTACTAAGGCATGTGTACTCCCTCTGGATGGAATGAGTTACTAATGCAAGTGTACCTCCTTTATGACATAATTTACACTCCTATTTTGGCATATGTAACTCCTTCTCAAGGCATGGGAGTTACTTCTTCATGAATTCAACCTCCTTGCTCTTCCTATATATTTGTGCCTCTCATCCTCTCTATTACTCACTTGTGCATTGTGAAAGCAGAGTACAAACTTGAGAAAGACAGAGTTAGAGAGACTAAAGAAAAATTTTGTGAGAGAGAGAGAGAGAGAGATTCTTGAAGAGTACAAGCAAACCTTGATGAGCCAAAGTAACTCAATGTGTGCATCAACTACAACTATCAAAGGTCTTCTTCAGATTTGGGTGAAATTCTTCTTTCTCTCATTGTAGTTTGTATCTTTGCTGAACATTTGATTTCTAATAGAAGAAGAATCAGGTTGGGTTTTTCCCTTATGGGTTTTCCCCTAGTCATTGGACCTAAATTCTCCGTGTCTCCTTGTGTTCTTAACTATCTTCTATTTTTCTAATGGTTTATATGGTGCATGTTCTGTCTATAATTTCTTAACTAATATTGTAGAAGAAATATTTTTTGGAATACGTGATTGTTGCATCATAGAACTTCATAATTTCAACATGGTATCAAAGCTTCGATGAAGACAATCTCAAGAAAACAAGTTTCATTTGTGGCTCACTTTCCATTGAAATATCTCTTATTGCCCACTCCATTTGCAATTCACTCTCTGCTGAAATATCTCTTTCTATCCACTCTATTTACAACTATCTTTTTATTAGCATAGTTTCCTTGGTGATCTTATTGAGCTTAACATAGTGAGCATAGTGAACATAGTGGGCTCTTCTTAGTAGGCATAGTGAGCATAGTTGGGTTATTGTTAGTTGGCTTAGTGGGCTCTTTCTTTTTAGTAGCATAGTTTCTTGAGTTCGCTTAGCTTCTTTAGCATAGGTGTAGTGTGACTTTTTGAGTTTTCTTATTTTCTTATTTTGCATAGTTTGCTCAGCAGATTGTATCCACTGAGCAAATATGGGCTGCTAAAATATCTCTTGTTGTACACTCTATTTGCAACTCTCTTTCTACCATAATATCTCTTGTTGTACACTCTATTTGCAACCGTCTTTCTACTGAAATATTTTTTTTTGTCCACTCTATTTGCAAATCTCTTTTTTTGTTGAAATATCTCTTTCTAACCACTCCAATTACAACTCTCTTTCTGCTAAAATATCTCTATCTCTTGCAGTTCCTTCTACTTGCTACTCATTTTCTACTGAAATATTTCTTCTCTTTTGTTGCTGAAAATCTCATTTACTCCTAAAATATCTCTTGCTATCCCTTTTTATTCGTTGCTGAAATTTTTGTGCATATGTCTTCCTCTTACTTTAAGAATGAAGATACGCTAGTTCATTAGGGGAATTTTGAGGTCTAAAATGGGCCTCCTAAGAAAATAATAAAATAATAGCTAAAATATTTATGAATTTTGAATTCACTTTTTGCACCAAAATCCATGTAACCATGGTTAAATTCAATTCAAAAGTTGTATCAAAATAAAAATAATAAAAAAATTGTATTGATGTGACTATAAATAAGAATGAGATTTTCAAGAAAAAGTGATTATCATTGCACAACTAATGCATTTTTCCTTTGTACTTAAATAACTTAAAATAAAATATAAATATAAATACATAAATTCATAAATTCTTAATTATAGAGTATAATATTAATTAAAATTTATATTATTTAAATTATATAATAACATATAATTAATATACTATATAAAAATAATATAATATATTGTTTTATGTATGAATTTTATATTGCATATTGAATTGATTTGATTTATAAATAAATATTTGAAAATTAACAAATATAATATTTATTGAAAAGTGTGTAAATACATGAAGATTGTGTAAGGATATGCATTGTTTCTTTCAAAAAATATGAAATGACAATAATAATATTTTATTCAAAAAGTGTGAAATGACATTTATTATGAGTACTTTACTTTATGACTTTAAAAGTACTTAGAGCACTACCATTGCTAACTATGAGTTTTTATCCACCATTGACAATGTGACAAGTAAGTACCTTTAACTCAAGCAATGCCACCTCAACCATTAGGGATGATGTCATCCCCTAAAATGTAATTGGTTCTCATAAAATGAATTTTTATTGCACATTTTCCTTAGGAGGCCCATTTTAGACCTCAAAATTCCCCTAATGTATGCTTCAAACTTCTTTCCTTGGAAGGCCATATTGGATATTACTCTTAAGGAACAAGATGTTTTGGAGTATGTTGAAGGAGAGGTAGCAGAACCAGTTGAAAAATCAAATTCTTCTATTAAGGACATAAACAAGAAATGAGATGTCAAGGATAAAAATATTATCCTTGACTCTCTTGGAGACCACCTCATCACTTATGTCTCCAGTTTGAAGAAAGCTAAAGAAATGTATGACAAGATGATATGAATGTACCAAATGAACACATTGAGTCAAATTATTTCTCTGAAGAATAAACTCAAGGATGTTAAGATGAAAAAAGGAGAAACCATTCAATCATTCTTCATGGGGATGTCAAAAATCAAAGATCAACTAGCAACATCTGGTGATTTTGTTTCTGATAAAGAGATGATGTTGATTACACTTGGAGGTATTCCTTATTCTTGGGAAGCTTTTATTACTACCATCAATAATAATGAAAAGTTTCCTACATTTAATGAGATCCTAGGAAAGTGCAGTCAAGAAGAAGGAAAAATGATTTCCAGAGGAAGAATTCCCAAGCATGAGGAGGGAGAAACTATTGCCATTGGTGTCCAAGGTGAGAAGAAGAAAAGAAGAGGTCATCACTATTCGAAGAAGCTTACTCCCATCGATTCGTCTAGATGGAGAGAAGACTTATCAAAATTCAAGTGCTACAAATGGCATAAGAATGGCCACTATGTTTGTGATTGTATAGAAAACATAATAACCACAAGATTCAACTTCAAAAATCACTCCATCAAATATTATTATAGATGTAGAGAAGAAGCTCCTTCTCATAAAGAAAGTTTCCTTCATTCAAGGAACCCAAGGTATGATAACAATGCAACTGAAACACAATCATAATACTTTCTTGTTCATAATATTTCTAGTTCCTCTCTTGCAGATTCTTGTGACAACTAGTTGGTTGATAGTGGTGCCTCAAGGCACTTTACTAGCTATAAAAAAATTCTCTCTAATCTGGTTGAGAGGGAGAATTATTTCAAAATAATTCTTGGAGACAACTCTACATATCCTATAAAGGGATATAGTTATGTTTCCTTCCATCTAGATCATGGTAAAACCTTATCTCTTCAAGACGTTTTGTATGTACACGGTATGAAAATGAATCTTTTTTCTATTTATTATTTAGAAGATAAAGGAATGAAGGTTTATTTTATAAATGGTAAATTTCTCACTTGACTGATGAGATCAAACATGAGAGATGAATTCACTCTGGGGTAAATATGTGAAGGTCTATATAAATTCAGTGGAAGACCTATTCATGCATTTATCCACGAAAAAAATCATCAAAGTGAACTTTGGCACTGAAGGTTAACTCATTTTCACTATAAAGAATTACCTCTTGTGAGAAAGATGGTTTCTGGAATGTCAGAGATTAGATATGATCATGTTGGAGTTCATCAAGGGTACACTAGTGGGAAGCAAGTGAAGGGACCATTCCCTTCAAGAAAAACTAGAACCAATCAGGTATTGCATCTTGTACATTCTGATTTATGTGGACCAATGCCTATAAATTTTCTTAGTGGTTTCTTGTATTATATAATCTTTGTGGGTTAATTTTCTCACAAGACTTGAATTTATTTTATGAAAAATAAAAGTCAAACATCTAACATGTTTAAAGATTACAAAGCTCTAGTGGAAAAATGAACCAGAAACCACATCAAAGTCATCATATCTAACAATGGAGGATATTTCACTTCCAATTATTTCATTGAATTATGCAAAGAACCTGGAATCATAAAAGAGACCACCATTCCAGATAACCTTGAACAAAATGGTGTGGGCTAGAAAAAGAGTAGAGCTATCATGGAAACAACCAAAGTTATGTTTCACAATTATAAACTACCAAAGATTCTATGGGGAGAAGCCATGAACACAAATTCCTATGCTCAAAATAGATCTCTTCACCATGCTTTAAACAACAAGACACTTGAGGATATTTGGCTACCTTGTCTACTTCCATGTCCTAAAAGAGAAGAGGAAGAAGCTGAAAGCTTCAAGTAAGAAAGGTACATTTGTTGGTTATTGTGATAATTCTAAAGCTTACAAAATATATGTACCAAGAAAAAGATATACGGAATTTAGAAGATATGTAACATTTGATGTAGATGTAACTATTGGAAATGAAAGAGACACTCCACTTCCTCCTGCTAATGTTGATAGTCAAGATGATGATTTTGAGATACAAGAAAATCCTGAGCTTGAAATTGATCATGTTGCTAAACCCATAGAGCCCATAGATCCTTTGGATCCTCCTCTACGTGATCCTCCTTCTAAAATGAGACATTTATGGCTTTGTGACACCCTTCAAGATGCTAATAAACATGCTTCTCTGAGAGGAACCTTCAGAGAAAGAAAGAACCCATGTTGGTTCTAAGGATATGCCGTAGCCATGAGAAAAATTATTCAAGCTGAACCATGCACTTTTGAATAAGCTGTGAAGGTTCAAGTATGGAAATATGCAATAGATAAAGAATATGAGTCGATAACTCATAATGATGTATCGAAAGTGGTTCCAAGACCCCAAGGTACATTTGTTGTGTCTTCTAAATGGTTGTATAAAATTAAAAATGGTGTTGATGGCAATATTGAAAAATATAAAGCTAGATTTGTGGCCAGAGGTTTCTCTCAGAAAGACGAAATAGACTATGATGATATATTTGCACCGGTTTCCCATTATATAACCATCCAATCCATTGTGGCTCTAGATGAAATCCAAGGATGATATCATCACAAAATGGATGTGAATATTTCTTTTCTGCATCGCTTCCTCAAGGAAGAAGTATTTGTGGAGCAACCATAAGGATTTGAAGTACATGACTAGAAAAATCATGTGTGTAGACTAAAGAAATGCCTCTATGTTTTGAAGAAAGCTCCAAGAGATTGGTATGCCTGCATTGATATCTTCTTGATGAAGCTTGGTTTTACTAGAAGTAATGCTGATCCAAATATTTACTTCAAGACATTCCAAGGTATGCCTTTGATTTTAGTATTATACATTGATGATCTATTTATGACCGGTAGTGAACCTCTTATTATCCAATTTAAGTGGGATTTAGCTTTCGAATTTGAAATGAAATATATTTACTTAACATAAAACTTTATGGGTCTTGAAGTATGAAAAAAAACCTGGTAATATTTTCTTTTCTAAAGGAAAATATGTTGTCAAGTTGCTTGAAATATTTGGTATGAAAAAATGTAAATCCATGAATACTCCAATGGAGATGAACTTCAAGAAGCTATGTGGTGAAGCTGCAGGTCCTGATTTGACAAATCCTTATGAGTATCGTCAATTTTTTGGGGCACTAATGTTCTTACTGAACACTATACCAAACATATGTTTTTCATTTAATACTCTGAGCCAATATATTATTAAACCATCTAATGTACACTAGATTGAGATAAAGCATGTGGTGAGATACCTACATGGGACCATCAATCTGGGATTGAAATATACTATTAATGATATAATACTACATGGATACTGAGATGCTAATTGGGCTGGTAACTCTACTGATAGAAAAAGAACATTTGAGTGTTGTTTCAACTTAGGATATACCATGATATATTGGATGAGTAGAAAGAAAAAAATTGTAACCCTCAACATGACTGAAGCAAAGTAAATTGTTGCTAGTATGAATAAATGTGAGGCAATATGGATGAGGAAGCTCTTTGGATAGCTATTTGAGCATGTTCTGAACACAATTTTAATTTAGAACGATGATAAGAGTGGGATTCAACTTGCAGTAAATACCATGTTCCATGACAAGCCCAAGAATATTGAGATCAAATATCAATATATCTAGGATATGGTGCAGAGAGGAGTAGTAAGGCTCTATCATATAATGACTTATGACGAGATCACCATAATTATTACTAAGCCTTTTCCGAAAGTAAAGATCTTTTTTTTTCAGAGAGCAATTTGGATTGACGAATGTGACCATTTCTAGAGAGGGTGGCCATGGATGATGAGATTTGGATGTGTGAGATCCTTATCATGTGTTGAAAATTGGATCCTCCCAAGTAAGGAAGAGCCTTGGATGTGTGAGATCCTTGTCATGTGTTGAGAAGTGGATTCCCCCAAGCAGTGATGATCCTTGGATGTGCGAGATCCTGGTCATGCATTGACAAGTGGACCCCTCTAAGCAGTGATGATCCTTGGATGTGTGAGATTCTTGTCATGTGTCAACAAGTGGATCTAACATCATTGCTCCAAAGTATAGATCCATGTGTTAGATAGAATATTCTCCCTCACTGAGAGGGAGTGTTGAAAATCAACAACTAAGGGACAAATTTCCTTGAATAAAATCTCATTTGTGAATATTCTAGAGTGACTTTTAAATCTTAATTTATTATTATTAAAATTAACTTCTTTTTTTATCATTGAGTTGTCCGGCTCATCTCTTTCTCCCATTCTCCCTTCCCCTATTTATTTCCTTATATTTCTTCTCTTCTTTTTAGGTTTTTCCTAATGATGAGTCTTGTTTCAGAATCAAAACGTAGACAAATAAAAAATGATTACTGTGGATTTTCTGAATTCTCAACCTCCAAAATTATACCATAGAAATATACAAACTATCAATATATATATATATATATATATATATATATATATATATATATATATATCTATATATATATTGCATGACCTAGATGTGAGTATGTCAATTGCGATTAAAAATAGTTGTAAGTAAACCGCCATGGCTAGCATGAGTAAGCCTTGATTTTCATGACTAATAATACCTATGGAAGAATAATTAAGAAAAAATTCTCAATTTGAAGGTCTCCTCGCAGGAAAAACTGCTAGAAACCAGATACAATTGTACAATAATTAAGAATCCCAGTAAAAATAATTAGAATGGAGATGGTGGTAATAATTATTGCTATCTGAAATTATTTGGAAAACATAACAATCCTTTTGTGTCATAAGAATACTCCTATAATTTTACATCTTTTGAGAATTTAAAGCGAAATCTAGTTGACCTCTTGAGTAAGGATTCACAAAGATCAATAGATAATAGCCTAAATTTACTAAATCATAAAGTATGTGACTATGCGATGGGGAATATCCTAAAGGAATTACATTAGATTAAGCTAAAAATTGCCGCAGATCATGGCCAATAATTATTCAAAAAAAAAAAAAAAAATGACAAGTAATTGTAGGGTGCAAAGAAATTGTTGGTTAAAATTCTGGTTCAAAAACTATCAAAATATTGGAAAATAAAAATAGAATATCATAATATTCCATGTTTGGAAGAATTTTTTTATCGAAAATAACAAAGCAAGTAAATATTATGAGGCTCTCAATTGAAAATAATAAGGTGATGGAATGTTGGTTATTGTAAGACACTAGCTAACCATGAAATAACTTAGAAATAGTGTTGTAGTTTCTGAGCAAGATATTAGATTTGTACCAAATTTAGTAAGTATGAATTAATTAAGACTAGATCCAATCTTAAGAGAGTGGAAATTTTTGGAGTAGGAAGTACAATGGAACCTAAAAAGGTCCAAAAAACCCTTGAACAACCTATAGCTGAATGGTGCAGTGGGAACCATATAATTATGAGGTTACAAACTTGTATTATAGTTTTGTTAAAGGGTTCACTAATTGGCTTATGTTATAAAAATCCCACAACATAAAAGATTTAACTTTATTTGAAAGAAAAATGACAAGGAATGTTTAAGTAAATAAAATGATTGATAAGTACATCTACTGTATCTAAAGAGTGATATGAGTTGGTACAATAGGTACAACAGGTGAAATGTTGACTAGATTCACTGGGAAATGAAGATTACCAAAGTTATAATTGAATAATGCAGTCATAACCATTAGGGGGGATATCCCTCACTTGGATTTTTCTAGTTTGATGCGTTTTTTTGAAAATATGCCATATGATGATGAATTATAATATAAGCATGATCAAAATGTAACATACGAAATAATGTAGAGATTCATGCTCATTAAATTAGATATTAAATAATGAGATGTTAGGTGCACATAATAGTGGATGTGCATGAATAAAGACTCTAAGGAGTCTTTTTTCCTAATATTAATTAGATGATTAATAATGGGTAATGACAAAAAAGTGACCAGGGATAGTTGGTAATGTAGCGACAACATGTTCCTTTTTAATTTTCTTAAAAAAATTTAACACAAAATTTAACTAAAAAAATCTTCTAGATGTTCTCGTTCCATAATCTCTTTGTGGGAAAAATATCTTGTGAACCTCCCCTTTATTTTCTTTAGAAAATAAATAAATTCTATAAAGGAGAAACCACGTACATTCATAATCCTCTATGTTTTCGTGAGATATTGGGAAATGAGCTCCCAAACTAATTAGACAGAGCTTAGTCCTGACTTAGCGTATCACTCGACTGTGTCAACTCTATGCCAATTGGTTCAGAATTGACTTGGATTCAAAGTCAGTCCCTATTCTATTTGCAAAGGGTTATGTTGACCACCCGATTGTCGATTACCCAAAAAAAATCACATGCAAGGTTTGGGTCAAACTGTGTTGCACTTGAGTGGAGCAGAAGAGGGGCCGGAGGGCCTACCTTTGACTATGGTTCCATCGTCTTAAATATCGATATGTGGGTTAAAAATTCCACCTTAATATTGTCATCTCTATGTCAGTTCACCTTGTTTTGACGATGTTAACAATTTCTATACCTTTGTAACAAAGATTCACCCTCAAAGAATTAAACATAGGAGTCAAGATTCAACAAAATTCCAACATCAATGGGATGTGAAGGAAACTTGATCAAACTGAAAATAAGTTAGTTCATTCCTTTTCCTCTGTAATGGTGTCTTCATCGATAATCAAATTTTGATTCCTCTCAACAGAGTGTTGGTTCACTATTCCCGACATAACTTAGGTTGTATCTCGTTTAAGATACCACCATGATTTGGCGACTAGGAAGAGACCATGCGACCATCTGGTATATTTCACAAAAATTTTATTCATTGCATAGCTCTATACTACAAGAAAAATCGCACAGAGACCAACTTAAATGAAATCCAACAGTAATAAACTTACAACAAAACTGTGATACATAAATGAAATCATTCATTTATTTTTCTCAGTCTTCCCTCATGTGTCACATAAAAGGAACATGTTTACTAATAGTAAAGAAATAAAATAGCCTAGTTCTTCCTATGTGGACACATAAGAAAAACCAACTACGAGATATTTACATAATTTTGGTATCAAGATAAAGAGTGGAGTGATGCTCTTGCATCAAAATCCCTCGAAACAAAAGGTTTCATGGATTCCTGTCCATGAGATCTGAAATGATGTTTCAATGCTTCGAAATCTTTGATTCATCTGTCCAAATTTATTCTTCAGCTAGAAAACCCTTCCATTTAAAAAAGTACTCATAATGATTTTTATTTTGGTTCTTTTATTAAGCCTTTGGTAAAAAATCATTTCCATATGTAGTTTCTAAGTTGTACGAAACTATGTCTCCCACTAAATTTTCTCTTCTTCATTTTGTATCTCTTCTCTAGGTTCCTGATATGGATACATATCTGTAATGTTAAATATAGGGGAAATTCCTATACCCTGAGGAAGTTCGATCTCATACACATTTGCTGAAAATTTCCTCAAGATTTTTAGGGACCGTTCTTTTTCAGCTTCAACTTATTCTATTCATGCTTTGGAAAAATTTTCTTAGGTTCCGATATTATTAGTATAGTCCCTTATTGTTGTTAGTGTAACTCTCTTATTGTTATTATTGTACCCCTATAACCCCAATATTTTTATTATTGTGCCCTTACATTATTATTGTTAGGTCGGCTAGGATTATATTGTGACCCCATGGACTCCTATATATAGAAGGAGGTTTTATCATTTGTATGATCCAATAATTGTTCATTTATGTAACGCAGTGGAGGTTTCCTCCTCGACGTGGTTGATTTCTAAGGCGTTGATCTCTCTTTTCTTCTATTTTTGGAGCTATTTTCACAACATTTGGTATCAGAGCTTTGGAGTCTAGGGTTTCAATGCTCCAAATAGGTCATCGTGGAAATTTTCTCTATAATTTTTTTTCTACGAAGATTAATAAGCTGAAAGTTTCAGCACGGGAAGCTGAAATCACGAGGAAATTCTTGTAGAAATTTCATATCTTGGTTCGCAACATTTGCGGAGATATGATTTGTGGAAGTTAGGGTTTTTTCAGGCTCCTGAATTTAATCTAAAATTGGTCATCGTGGAATTTGCGCTATAAATTGTTTTCTACAAAGGTTCATAAGTTGAAATCCTAAGGAATTTCATATAAAAATTTCAAATCTTGGTTCACAATATTTTCGGATATATGATCTGTGGAATTTAGGGTTTTTTCAGGCTCCCAAATTTCATCTAAAAGAGGTGACTGTGGGAAAATCGTCATAACTCCCTCTCTGAGCATTAGATTGGATTTATGTAATAAGTGGCCACAAGTACATGAAATTTAATTTACTGTGTATTATTTTCAAAGCCAAAGGAGAAAACAATGATAGGTGGCACACCGTACAAGTTCGTTCCATTGAACTAGTCCATAATTAGGTCATTGTGGGAGATTGGGCATAAATTTTCCTTGAAGAATCCAAATCAGGTCAGACCTGTGGCATTCGAAAGAAGATTTAGAGGGATATTACACCACCAAATTTCAGATATTGAATATTTGAAATCATAGTGATAATTCAATTTCAATATTGAGCTCCTCAAAAACAAGAAAAAGGTGTGTATTTTTTTCTTCGAATTGCATAAGTCTTGTGTGAAAAATCAGTTTGAATTGATTCCATGGGAATATTGTAGAATATATATCAGTATTGGGTTTTTAAATGCCCCCTAAAAAGAATTCAACACCCATTAATCCTTCAGAAGGCTCTACCATGACTCATGAAGATGAAGAAGTGCACCATGACATATCAAAATTACAAGAGAAAGTGCACCAAATTTCACTCTCGTAAAGAGAAACAAAAAATGAAATGGAATTTTTGAAGAAAGGCGTGGAAGCTAAGATAGATGGTTTGAAGAAATTCATGGAAGCTACGAGGTATGTCATGGAAGCTGGCATTGATGCAGGAGCATCCAACTCAAAGATTTAATTTTAATTTAATAAATATAGGGGGTCTTGTATTTCTATCAATTTGGAATGATTTGAGTGATTTTATTAGGATTAGTTAAATATTGAGAGGATTTTTGTAAATGTTCTCGAAAGAGAATATGAGAGGTTTGAAAATTAATTGTATTTTCTAATTTATAATTAGTTTCATGAATCTAGGGATTTATGAGAGTCCTTAGGGATTAATTGAGTCAAATTAGGACTTAGAGGATTCTTAGGAATTTGTTGAGGAAATAGAGAATCTCAAACCAGAATTGGTTTCAGAAACATTTGTATAAATTATAAGCCTTAAAGGCATATAAGCATGTAGAGAAAAATTCAGGATTAGATAGTTAAGGTTTGGATTGTAGCCTACAGCAGTAGGAAGAAAGAGGCCACAAATTAGAAAATTAGGCTTGGAAGGAAATTCTGTGTAAATATAGGCATAATTTCCAAATTCCAAATGTTCATTTTTTGAATTCTATTTGAGTTTAAATTGAATCCAGTTGAACTTGGGTAAATTGATTCTCTGAGTTTTCATTGGAGTTGGAGAAATTGGAAATGTTGAAATGCATATGGAAACAAGGGGAATGAAAACCATTCAAATTCAATCCTCTGTACTTGGGTAATGTATGCATAAATGGTTAAATCTTGAAAGTGATGAAATTTAGGTCGAATTCTTGTTAATTGATTTCTATGTATATGGTTTCTTTTAAAAATTATGCATTCACAGTAAGAGCAAAGATATAAATTTTGTATTTAAATGCTAATAGTCGTTGATAAGAAAAACTATGATTTCTTTGGGAAAGTTACAAGAATTGGTTACAGAACATCATACTTTGAAATTGGAAAAATTGGAGTAAATTCCATATTCAGGACATAATATGGTTCGGTTGAAACCATGAATTGAAAGAACATAATTCAAATATTGCGAAAGTGACCAGTGATCTAAAATGTTGAACTGTGTATGGCAGACATGAGGTTTTTGTAGTAAACCTTAATACCGAAATTGCAAAGAGTATTTGTTGGAGTAATATTGGAACCTTGGAATGTTCAAAACCATGATTCGGTCAAAGGACAAAATCATAAACAATGGCGCAGAGGAAATAAGTGATGGTGTTATAACTTCTTCATTGTTTCTCCGACATAGTTTTTGAAAATGGATTCGTAGTCCAATGAAATCAATGATTGCAGAACAACAGATTGGAGGAGATAACCTCGATTTATGTTAATTGAGGGTTATTTTTATGCTTATTGGGAGTAGAAAAATTGAGTTGTGATGCGAAATTGCAAAATTGAAATCCACATATCACAAAGTTTAACAAACATGAATGATTCAAATTGTTATAGTCCATGAAATGGCGGATTGTGTGATATAGAAATAATCTCAAGGTTGCGATGAAAAGTTGTTGAGAAAAAAATTCAAATTCAATCGAATTCAATAAAGCTGAAATATGTAGAACAAAGAAAATGGTTTCATAAAACCGGCAATGGTATTCGCGTTGGTTGAAAGTTGTAAGATGTATTTATTTAATGAAAGGCTGAAGTGGTAAGTATAAAATTTTTAAGTATTCAGATTAAGAGATTATTTACGGGCTTTAAAAAAAAGGTTTATTTGTTGAAAGTAATTATAATAGAAAGTCTAGATAAAAATACCAAGGTTAGTAACTTTTATACTTATTAGAATTCACAAATTCCTGTATATATTATGAGTACTCCACTTGAGTTTAATGAAAAGGGTTAAGCTTTGGATAATTTGAAACAAAGTGGTTTTACTTTTAAGAATGAAATGATGCTTCCACATAAAGAGAGAAAGTTGAGATTTTTAAGGAATATGGATTTCACCATGCTAAAGCATATTAAAAACTTGGAATATGGAGTTAAAAGATTATTTGTGGGTAAATGAAGCTATGGCTGCATCATTTTGGTATTAGTGCTGGAAATCTCTTTTGAAAGTTAAACATTTTTTTAATTAAATCATAATTCATGTGCGATGAGGGAAGAAAGAGGAGACCAGATATTAAATCTGATAAGCAGCAGATACACAGAATTGAAGTGAATAGGCATTTGCAGAAATAAATGAAGATATTCCAATCAAAGTATAAGTGAATGAAGAGAACAGGTCGTGCAAATATCTTGAAGATGGGATAATTTTAATCTGGTTTAAAAATTGTGATTGCAGAATTCTGGTTGCAGACAAGATGAAGACAAAGATTTTGATGATGACGGAAGTGAACCTAAATATTCTAGCTAAAGGTTGGATAGGGAGAACAACTGAATTGTTCTCAAGAGAAGGTGAGTTGAGGATATAAGCCTAGAGACAGTAGAAGAGAGTGCTCAAGAGGTTCCAGAGATAGAGAACTAATGCTTGCCAAAAGACCAAGTTTAGAGAGGGGATTGGTGAGGTAAGTGGCAACAGGGAGGACTTGCTGTTGTAGAGGCTTAAAACAACTCATAGTGAGTGAGGAGCTCATGGAGAATATGATCATGGAGGATTAGAGAAGAGGTTCTAAAGAATGCCACAAAGATAAGATAAATGATGAGGATAGAGAAAGAGATATTGCAGTGATGAAAGTACAATTGGAGGTACTAGAGGGATGGCTACAAGAAAAGGAAAACCAGAGAGGAGGATGGATATTTCCACTGAAGGGAAATAAGGTAATTTTTCACCCATTAAAAATGAAGTGGAGGCAGAAGGATATTTCCTTATAGAAGGAAGAACTCATATTTTTTGAGTTAAGGATAAAATTTGAGGATTCCACATGCAAATATGCTCAAGGAGAAATGCTTGAAGAAGCAGACGAGACGGAAAAGTCTTGTGTTTTTAAAAATAATGATTTGTGTATGATTGCAGGTACATCGAAGGATGATGAACAAGCCTTAGAGGTTTTTAAGGAGAAGAAGTTGAATCTGAAATCTGTTCAGATTAATTCTGAGATAGAAAGATCTCAGAAAGAAAAGGAGACAAAGGGGTCTCATGGAAATAAGCAGCAGAGTATTGAACCAGAGGAAGAAGGACCATTTGATGATTGGTCAACAACAAGTGAAGGTATGGAAAGTCGTGTAAAGTTTCCAAGTTCTACTCCAATTGAAATTGTTGAGTTATGTAGAGAGTTAGATCTTCAAAGAAGAGAGTTGGAAAAGCAGAGGGTCTATACTCAGGGTGAATTGCTGAAAGAGAAAGACAAAGAAATTGTCATTAATAACAATAAGGAAAAAAGGTAAAAATGATTCAGCAAATCGAAGGAGTTCATTATTGTGAACAAGAACAGGGAGACATTCATGAAATCGATGATATGGAGGAGAGGCTAGCTGACAGTCTCATGGAGAATTTAAAGCAGCATATTGAGATGTTTCCAGAGGAGGAAGAGGTATTGGGACCTTGTAATTTTAATACTGATAATTCATGTGTGAATTATGCAGGTAAATAAGGACCGCAAATGAAAAATGTCAGAGAGTTTAATGAAAAGGAAGCTATGTTAGCTGAAAACATAGTGAAGAATCATCATTCTATCATGGTGATTGGTACAATGTAAATAACCCTAAAAACTGGGAAGGAAGACAATGAAGATTTTATGAGTCCTGGAAGAGACTTAGAACTGCAAGAAGAAGATTTGGTGACTGGATCATTAAATGAGACCATTGGGTCTTGTAATTTTGATGTTGATAATTTGAATATTTTTACAGGTGTTTCAAAAGACAATCCATCTCTTGGAGTTGTCTTGAATGAAGATGAATTGATTGCCAGAATCAATCAAGAAGGTGAAGGACAATCACTGAAGGTTGTCAAAGAAGAAGAATAAGGTTATGCTGAATCTGAATTGCAGCATATTGATGATGTGAAACAAGTTCCAAGGGAATGGCTGAAATGCTTGCTGGAAACAATTATGCCAGAGAAAGGAATTGCAGGCACTGAAGTGGAAATGTTTGAAGTTGTGGAAGAGGCAGGAGCAGATACTATTTTTCCAAAATTGATTATGCTTACTAGTATACAGGGAACAATGACTGATTATGTTGCTATGATTAAAGAATCGGAATATAATTTATTTGCAGGTGGTAAGAAGAAGAGGGATGTTGAAAAGGGAGATATCTTAAGAGATGTTCAGGAAGTTTGGGAGGCATCAACATCTACAATAATGTCTAGAGAAATAGTGTTTAGAGCAATATCTACAATGATATTTGTAGCAAAAATTGGAAGCAGCAACAAATGGCAGAGTGGTTACCAGACAGAATTTAACCTAAACATAGAGATTGAAAGTATAAAAAGGTTGATGATGAAGGTGTCTCAGAAGAAGACAACAATAAGAAAGAAAAGAAACAACAACAAGGAGAAGACAAGAACAAACTATGAAAGCAAATCTAGCAGGAATATATAGAATAAAATATGGAATCCTAGAAAAGTGCAACTGAAGAATAATGTAGCTATTGGACAACAACAATACAGAGTATGAGATCTAGGAGGCAAAGGTTGGAAGCACATGATCAGGAGATCATGATAATTTTCTACTTTGGGAGTCTGACGCAGGAGCATCCAAATCAAAAATTTAATTTTAATTTAATAAATATAGGGGGTCTTGTATTTCTATCAAATTGGAATGATCTGAGTGATTTTATTAGGATCAATTAAATATTGAGAGGATTTTTGTAAATGTTATCAAAAGAGAATATGAGAGGTTTGAAAATTAATTGTAGTTTCTAATTTAGAATTAGTTTCATGAATTTGTGGATTTATGAGAGTCCTTAGGGATTAATTGAGTCAAATTAGGAATTAGAGGATTGCTAGGAATTTGTTGAGGAAATAGAGAATATGAAAACATAATTGGTTTCAGAAACATTTGTATAAATTATAAGCCTCAAAGGCATAGAAGAATGTAGAGAAAAATTTAGCATCATATAGTTAAGGTTTGGATTGTAGCCTATAGCCGTAGTAAGAAAGAGGCCACAAATTAGAAAATTAGGCCTCGAAGGAAATTCTGTGTAAATATAGGCATAATTTTTCAATGCCGAATGTTCATTTTTTGAAATATATTTGAGTTTAAATTGAATCCAGTTGAGCTTGGGTAAATTGATTCTCTGAGTGTTCATTGGAGTTGGAGAAATTGGAAATGCTGAAATGCGTATGGAATCAAGGGGAATGAGAACCATTCAAAATCAATCCTCTATTCCTGAGTAATGTATAGGTAAATGGTTAAATCTTGAAAGTGATGAAATTCAGTTCAAATTCTTGTTAATTGATTTCTGTGTATATGGTTTCTTTTAAAAATTACGCATTCACAGTAAGAGAAAAGATAGAAATTTTTTATTTAAAGGCTAATAGTTGTTGATAAGAAAAACTGTGATTTCTTTGGGAAAGTTAGAAGCATTGGTTACAAAACATCATACTTTGAAATTGGAAAAATTGGAGTAAATTCTGTATTCAGGACAAAATATGGTTCATTTGAAACCATGAATTGAAAGAACAAAATTCAAATCTTATGAAAGTGACCAGTGATCTAAAATGTTGAAATGTGTATGGAAGACATGAGGTTTCTGTAGTAAACCTTAATCCTGAAATTGCGAAGAGTATTTGCTGGAGTAATATTGGAACCTTGGCATGTTAGAAACCACGATTTGGTCAAAGGAAGAAATCCTAAACAATGGCGTAGAGGAAATAAGTGATGGTGTTATAACTTATTCATTGTTGCTCTGGCATAGTTTATGAAAATGGAATCGTAGTCCAATGAAATCAATGATTACAAAAAAATAGATTGGAGGAGATAACCTCGATTTATGTTAATTGAGGGTTATTTTATGCATATTGGGAGCAGTAGAATTGAGTTGTGATGTGAAATTGAAAAATTGCAATCTGCATATCACAAAGGTTAATAGACATGAATGTTTCAAATTTTTACAGTCCATGAAATGGTGGATTGTGTGATACAACAATAATCGTGAGGTTGTAATGAAAAGTTGTTGAGAAAAAGAGTCGAATTCAATCGAATTCGATAAAGCTGAAATATGAAGAATAGAGAAAATGGTTTCATAAAACCGGTAATGGTATTCACGTTGGTTAAAAGTTGTAAGCTCTATTTATTTGATGAAAGGCTAAAGTGGTAAGTATAAAAAAATTAAGTATTCAGATTAAGAGATTATTTACAGGCTTTTAAAAAAAAGTTTTATTTGTTTAAAGTACTTACAATAGAAAGTTTGGATAAAAATACCAAGGTTAGTAACTTTTATACTTATCATAATTCACAAATGAGTGTATATATTATGACTACTCCACTTGCATTTAATGAAAAGGGTTAAGCTTTGGATAATTTAAAACAAAGTGGTTTTTCTTTTAAGAATGAAATAATGCTTTCGCATAAAGAGAGAAAGTTGAGATTCTAAAGGAATATGGATTTCACCATGCTAAAGCATATTAAAAACTTGGAATATGGAGTTAAACGATTATTTGTGGGTAAACGCAGCTAAGGCTGCATCAGGCATGGAAGCTAATATGAAAGACACGGAAGAAAAAATGAAAGACAACATGGAAAATATGAAGAATGATCTAAAAGCAGACATGGAAGGGTTGACAAAGTTGATACAAGAAATGTTTCCTGATGGTGAAAAGATAGTAGAGGAAACTCATGTTGAGAATAAAATAAATGTTAATCATGATTTCATAAACTCTAATGTTGGATGGAAGAACCACCATATTCCAAAGATGGATATGAGGAAGTTTGATGGCAAGGACCCCGTAACATGGATATTATAGATGGAGCAATATTTTGATCTCAATAATGTGAAAAACATAGAAAAGGTATGCATTGCAACTTTACATTTAGAACAAAATACATTTGTATGGTATCGATAGCTTTGCTCCCATAAAAAAATTGTCACTTGGTCAATTTTCACGAAGGAAATGATAGCACATTATGAGGATACAAAGGGAAACACCTTCTTTAGCCAATTGATCAATCTCATACAAAAGGGTTCTGTGGTGGAGCACATTAAGGACTTACAAAAATTGAATATAAGGGTAAATGATATTCCAGAGGAACACATGATTGATGTCTTCATAGGGACTTTAAAGGATAAAATCCAACATGAAGTTCGTGTTTGGGAACTTGATTCATTGGAGAAGCAATTCAGGTTGGAAAGAAAAATTGAATGTAAAATTATGGCGACAAGGAAGCCTACCACTCACATCTATAAATATGGAGGTGTTGCTATTGCTAGACTTCCACAACCTACAAGGTTGACACGAAAACAATTGGAAGAAAAAAGTGCAAAAGGGCTTTGCTACAGTTGTGATAGAAAATATAATAAAGGTCATAAGTGTGCTGAGAAGACATTATTTTACATAGATTGTGAAGAGGAGGAAGAAAATGAAAAAGAAACTTCAAAATAAGAGGATATACACCACGAAACTACCCTAGAAGAAGAGGAAATGAGTCCGACCATATCATTTAATGCATTGGAAAGAATTAACAATCTTCAAACTCTCAAGATAAAAAGACATATCAAGAAGAAAAATGTAATAGTGTTGATTAATTCGAGTAGTAACCATAATTTTACTCATTGTAAGGCAGCCAAGGAAATGAATTATTTCTTATACCCAACACTAGAATGTCAAGTGATGGTTTCAAATGAAGGAACTATAAATTGATCTAGAAAATACCATAATATCAAACTAACCATGGGGGAATATGTATTGAATAGTCCAATGCTTTCCATTCGAATGGGAGGTGCTGATGTTGTACTAGGAGTACAATGGTTACAATCTTTGGGGATGGTAGCTTTTAATTTTCAAGAACTTTTCTTGAAATTTTTTTTGGAAGGAAAGGAAGTCAAATTACAGAGTATCGCAGGGAAGCCAGGAAAGATAATAAGCTCTAATGTCACGACAAAGCTTCTGAAGAAAGAACAATGAGGCGTAATTGCACAATTATGCTCACTAGAAGTTCCAACATCAAAATCGTCTATTTTTCTAGATCTCCAAAAAGTCTTGGACAATCATTCCAAGGTGTTTGAAACTCCAAAAGGATTACCACCTATTCTTTATCATGATCACACTATTCATTTGATTCCAGGAATTTTTCCTCCAAACATTAGGCCTTATCGATATCCTTATGTCCAAAAGAGCGAAATTGAACATATGATTGCATAAATGTTAGAGGCTGGTACAATTAAATCTAGTCAAAGTTATTTCTCTACTCCAGGAGTATTGGTGCACAAGAAGGATGGATCGTGGCACATGTGTCCGGATTATAGTGAGCTCAATAAGCTCACTATTAAAGATAAATTTCCCATTATTGTGATTGATGAATTATTGGATGAATTACATGGAGCAACTTATTTCACCAAGTTGGATCTTCGTTCAAGATATCATCAAATTAGAATGAAGACTAAAGATATTCTGAAAACAAAATTTTGAAATCATGAGGATCATTATGATTTTTTGGTCGTGCCTTTTGTCCTTACCAATGCACCTTCTACATTTCAAGGGTTGATGAATTCCATTTTCAAACCCACCCTTAGAAAATTTGTGCTAGTATTTTTTGATGATATACTAATCTACAACAGATCTTGGAAGGATCATGTTCAACATGTTGACAAGGTGCTCAAACTATTGGAGGAGAAACAATTATATGAGAAAACATACAAATTTTTCTTTGGAGTACAAGAGGTGGAATATTTGGGTCATATTGTATCTCACGAGGGTGTAAGGTAAACCCTAACAAAATTAAATCGATTAAGGAATGGAAAGCCCCTACAACCATAAAGCAGTTGTGAGGGTTTCTCCGGTTAACAAGGTATTATCGCAAGTTTGTTAAGAATTATGGAAGAATAGTAGCTCCTCTAAAAAAATTATTGAATAAAGATGCATTTTCATAGACTCTTGAAGCAACTAAGGCCTTTGAACATCTTAAAGAGGAAATGTGCCTAGCACTAGTCTTAGCTACGATTCATAAAATCCTTTTTATGGAATGTGATGCCTCATGAAATGGAATTGGCACTGTTTTAATGCAAGAAGGAAGACCCATTTCTTTTGAAATTCGTCCAATCAAAGGAAAGTATTTACATAAAGCTATTTATGATAAGGAAATGTTGGCAATACTACATGCAATAAAGAAGTGGCGGACTTACCTAATGGGAAAACACTTCAAGGTAAAAACTGATCATGATAGTATTAAACACTTTTTGGAGCAGAGACTATCTTCAAAAGAGAAACAAAAATGGGTCACAAAGATGTTGGGTTATGACTTTGAAATCATCTACAAAAAAGGGAAGATAAATGTTGTTGCAAATGCACTCTCAAGAAAGGATGAAGAGGTGGAAGCATTGTTTTGTGCCATTTCTATTATCCAACCAGATTGGATAACTGAAGCAAATGATGAATGGAAGAAGGATGAAGAAGTGTGGACACTCATTCAAAAGTTGCAGCAAGATCCTAGTACATCGTATACATTTAGTTGGAAAAATGATTCCTTATGGTACAAATATCACTTATATATTTTTAGTAACTCCCAACTAAAACAAAATATTCTTTTGGAATTGCACACTTCTCCTTTAGGAGGACACTCGGGAATTTTAAAAACTTACCATAGGGTGAAGAAAGATTTTTTTTGGGATGACCTTAAATCTTATATTTAAAATTTTGTGGCGGAATTTTTGGTTTACCAACAAAATAAAGTTGATACAATTAAGACCCCGGGTCTTCTACAAAATTTATCCATTCCAAGTCAATGTTGGGAGGATATTTCAGTGGATTTTATCATAGGTTTACCTAAGTCCAAAGGAAAGAGTGTCATCATGGTGTTAGTTGATAGACTTACCAAGTATGCACACTTTTGTGCATTATATCATCCATTTAAAGCAAGTATAGTTTCTACTGCATTTATGGAAACACCTCAAAAGCTATGTGGAAACCCAAATATTATTGTAAGTGATAGAGATCCCATTTTTACTGGAAATTTTTGGACGGAATTATTTTCTTGTTTGGGTACTGAACTGGCTCACAACTCATCTTATCATCCTCGATACAATGGTAAAACTGAGATAGTGAATAAATGTTTGGAAGGATACATTCGTTGTTTATTATTTGATAAGCAACCACAATGGGTCAAGTGGTTACCTCTCGCTGAATGGTGGTATAACACTACCTTCCGTACTGCAGCAAAAATGACCCCATTTATGGCACTTTATGGATATCATCCACCATCCATAACATCATCTTTAAGAGAAAATTCTAAGGCTTAAGCAGTGGAAGATCACATCGAGCATCAACAAAAATTTCTCCAGCTCTTAAAGGATAACCTAAATTTGGCATAAAATCAAATACAACAGGCATATCAACATCACAATGAGAGAAGTTTTGATGTAGAATACTGGGTATATTTATGGCTATAACAATACAAACAAATGTCCCTCAAGTAAGCTAAGAAGGATAATAAATTATCGCCAAAGTACTATGGTCCTTACAAGGTGTTGCAAAATATTGGTACTATGGCATACAAATTGGATCTTCCTGCTTCTTCACGAGTGCATCCAGTTTTCCATGTTTCATGCTTAAAGAAGGTTAAAGGTGACAAACTTCCAGTTCAAACAATATTTCCAGAACTTGATGAGGAAGGAAAAATCATATTTGAACCTGAAGAAATCATGGAAAAAAGAACTCGACAGTTACGAAATCGATCAATTTCAGAGTATCTCATCAAGTGGAAGAACTTACCCACTGAAGATGCTACATGGGAGGATGATAATTTTATACAGAAGCATCCAGAGCTACTCAAGCGTTGAGGACAACACTTTTTCGAAGGAGAGAGTCATGTTAGGTCCTTATATTAGTAGTATAGTCCCTTATTGTTGTTAGTATAACCCCCTTATTGTTATTGTTGTACCCTTGTAACCCCAAAATTGTTATTATTGTGCCCTTACATTATAATTCTTAGGTCAGCTAGGATTATATTGTGACCCCATGGAATCCTATATATAGAAGGAGGTTTTTTCATTTGTATCATCCAAGAATTGTTCATTCATGTCATGTATTGGAGGTTGCCCCCTCAAAGTGGCTGATTTCTAAGGCGTTGATCTCTCTTTTTTTCTATTTTTGGAGCTGGTTTCATAACACATTTCTTATAAAATGAACTAAAACTAGATCCCCAACTTCAAAATTCATCTCATGTCGCTTGAGATCAACCCTTTACTTATATTTAATACCTCTTTCTTGTATCTACCCTTTAAATTAGTCATGAATCATCTCCATTGATGTAGCAATGCCGCTTGAGATCAACCCTTTACTTATATTTAATACCTCTTTCTTGTAGCTATCCTTTAAATTACTCATGCATCATCTCCATTGATGTAGTAATGTTGCTTGAGATCAACCCTTTACTTATATTTAATACCTATTTCTTGTAGCTACCCTAAAAATTACTCATGCATCATCTCCATTGATGTAGCAAACTCCTCTACATTGACACTTCAATTTTCTCCTTTCCCCAAATTTTTGAGTTTAGAAATACCTCTCAGATGCATGCCATAGAAAATCTGAAAATTAATTTTACCTGTGCTCCTATTCAGAGAATCATTATAGAAAAATTCAGCTTGTACGATAACTTGATCCCATTGTTTATTATGTTCATGAACCATACACCTTAATAAATTTCCTAGGCTTCTATTAAACACTTAGATATTGCCATCTATTTGAGGATGATAGATTGAATGGTAGGTCGAGTTTGTCCCCAATTTATTCCATAAATTTCGCTAGAAATATCCAAAAAAAATTGTGTCTCAATCAGAGACAACGCTCCTATGTAATCCATGTAGTATCACTACTTGTTGGGAAAAGAAATCGCAAAATGGGAAGCATCATTGGTTTCTTAATAGGGTATGAAATGCACCATTTTAGAAAACCTACCCACAACTACAAAAATTGAATCATGGCATCTCTAATTTCTTGGAAAACCTAGAATAAAATCCATACTAGTGGCTTCCCAAGGCCTAATTGTAATGGGTTATGGATGATATAGTCCTGAATTATGTTGTCTCCCTTTAGCATGTTGAAACATTATACATATATCCATGAACCTTTTGACATCTTCCCTCATAACTGACCAATAATAATAAGATCTTAATTTTTCATAGGTCTTTTTACGGCCAAAATGACTAACAAGATCTCCATTGTATTTCTCTTTCAATAAATTATATCTCATTGATCCTCTTGGAATACACAACTTGCTTCCTTTGAAAACTAAACCTCCTTGAACCAAATATTCAAGCCATGGGCTTCGATCTCTGATCACAGGGTTTTTACAAGGTTCATAACTTTACTTAAAACATGGATCTTCCTTATCAACTCTTGGGGATTCTCATATCCTAGAATGTTAACTCGGAATTCCTGTAGAGTTAAACATCTCTTGTCAAACCATCAAAAAATTTATTAATATAATGTCCCTACCTAAATTATTTTGGAAAAGGCTTATTTCTACATTTCGGGGGCCAATTTTAGTGAAGCTAGGGCCCATTTTATTTTCATTACAAGAATTAGGAGTTAGGAGTAAGTTAATTTTATTTTATGTTGTTTTGTTGGTGTTATATGGGGACCATCCACACATGAAATAAATACTCCCTAAGTAACTAGTTCAGAAAACATGAGTGGGAAAGCATAGGCTTTGTGAGGGACCCACAATGGAAGAAAAGGCGAGAAGAAAGTCTCCACACAAGTTATAAAAGGAAGGAAGCTTACTTCAATTTGAATTCTTGGCTTGTCAATTTTATCTCTATTTATCAAGCTAGTTAGCTGGGTCACTTGCTGTTTAGAATGAGTTTTCTGAGTGAATAACTTATCCTTTCTTTGGGGGACTTCAAGTGCCACAATAGATAGGTTCATCCATTGTCATTCGAGGGAGTTTAATTGAGATATTTCCAGCATTTGTATTCATTTTGACGCAACGATGTGTATTTTTGGAGGATGAAATAATGGTCCTTGTGTGGCCATTGCAACACTATTCCAAAGGTCTATTGTTGTGAGAACTTTGGAGGAGGAGGCTCAGTAGATTTGTAGGCTATTGGGTGAGTTTGGAGGTTGGAAGAAAAAACTACATTCAAGAGCTATGTTGTAGTCATTGGGGCCAACACAAAGAAGCGAATTTGGGGGAGGTAGAGTCCCAACCTTTTGGGTTGTTTCTTATCGGGAGGGATAAGGGAAGTATTGATGGAGTTGTTTGCTACATTTTTGGAGTGTCGTAGAGCATTTTACTGGGTTTTTTGTAGATTGTGTTCTTCAAAAATCACTGGGGAACATAGGACCCATTGGAGGTCGATTTTGGTGGGTCATGATCAGACCAAACCATTTCTGGGCTTTGGTCGGGTTGGCTTGAGGATCCCAGGAGTAAGTTTGCAAAATTTTCTGAGCAGCAAAGATGAGGTTTTCAGTCATTCCTTTGCAGGAGCTAGTGCAAAATTGTTGGGACAACACATAGATTCAACTGGGAAAATTCTGGTTTATTATTGCTTCACCTGCGTTTTTCTTTGCTTGCCAAAAAGGAAATCCAAGGTTTTTCTTCTATATATTTGTACTCTTATCCATTTTTATAATAAAATGACTTATTTGCTTCCTTGTTTCTAATTTTTCTGGGTATTTACTGCATTGTTTTAAATTTCTATGGTGCAAATTTATTATTTTCTTGCATAGAAATTTTTTTCCTATTTTGAAACATTATAGTGGTATAAGAGATTATATCTTGGCTTAGTCATGGGAGGACTCTAATATGAGAGAGGCGGATATAAAATATAATAATTATAGGAACCAAATTTATTGGAGTAAAGAGAGGGAGTTGGAGATCACTCCAGACATTGAGGACCTTGTAAAGGAAGTGATAGCAGAGGATATGGGAGAGCCTCAGGGAAATGAAGAGATGGTATTTGATAGTATCTTGAAAGCCTTGAATTATTTTGTAAAATGGTATAAGGAGATGTTACATGAGATCAAGATGCAAAACCATGAGCGAAGCACTCACCATGATTTTATATTTGGAGATACTTCCGGATCCTCTCAGCAGTATATTCAACCCTCAACTACTGTGCAACCATTGTAATCTAGTGGGATAGCTAGAGATACGCTGCCTTATTTCATACCCTTAACACTAGAGGAACAAGTGGGAACTAATGAGGGATATTAATTTAGAGTATGTTAGTCCATGGTAGAATATTTCAAAGTAGAACTATCTTTCAGAGATTATTTCCAACTCAAGTAGAATGAGAGGGGAAGGAGATATGGAGGCCAAGGCATGCAAAGCTCTGATTTGTAACATACCATTGGGAGGATGTTTTAACAACTTATTATGGAATTACCAAGTGCAAAAATTGTGCTTGGGTGGAGAATTTGGACACATATTTCCATCTCAATAGGATGCTAGAGATGGAGGCCATTAAAATGAACACTTTTCATTTAGAGGGAGAAGCACATGACTGATGGTTTCATGGCTTGTCTACTTTGGGGAAAGCCAACATGAATGCTTATGAGGAATTCACGTGAAGAGTAGTGTGGCATTGTGATTGGGGGGATCCCTCATCTCACTTCAGGGAGTTGACCCATCTCAGACAGACAGGACATCCTGAGCATTATATTTTGAAGTTCCTCTGAGTTTCAGTCATGGTGCCTATTTTTTCAGATTCTAGGAGGATGCACATATTTGTAGAGGGATTGATAGAGTCATTATGTGGACTCGTGAAGTCACATAGAACTTCCACTTTGCTGGAGGTTGTGACTTGTACGAGGGAATTACAATGGGCCATCCCCAAGACCCAAGCACCTTTTCCATCACGCACTCCCTACCCACATAAAGGGGGTGATACTAGACCACCACCAACGTAGAGAGAAGCTCCAAGGAGAGGGAAGTTGGATGATGAGACTAGGATAGACCTAAGGAGGAGGAATTTTTGTTTTACATGTCGGGATCCATGGGCAATAAGTCATCGGTACACAACAGGAAAGGTCCACTATATCAAAGTATTCTTAGATAGTGATAACTGTTATCACTCCACCAAATTTTTAAGGCTGGAGAAGAAATCCAAACAAAGGTAACCACAGACCAATATTTTGGCTTGGTATCTAGCCCTACCAAACAGGAGAGGGCTCGCTTCACAAGGTCACAACCAGGAGGGCTAGATAGGTTAGGGTTTTAGGCTAGTTATTATTTTAGGGGTTTTTATTTGATTTTATTGGGTTTGCTGGATGAGGATTAGGTCAAAGAGGCTAGGTTAGGGAAAATAAGATGGGAATTGCAGTCCATTTAATGGGGAAAGGTAGGTAGAAATCTTAAAAATTTAAGGTGATTTTGTGATATGGTTTCAGACTGATGAGGAGCTAGGAAGAGCATAAAATATGTATTCTTCCTAAAATGAAGAAAATTAACAAATTATGAATACTTTCCAAAAATAGAGCATGAAAGAACATGTATTCTGCATATCAACTTGAAAATCATCATATAATAGACGTGAAATGGTTTATGAGCTTACAAAACATTCATACGGGAGAAAAAACAATGCCAAACATTCATACCACAGGTATCCCAAAGTCTTCATTAATTTCAGGCAAAATTGATTACACTACAACCCTTAATCAATAAAACAACATCCAACTAATTCCAGCCATTGATAAGAGTGAAGAAAGGGAAGATATAGACATGAAACCAACATTCTCTCATCTTCAGGGGTCGAATCCCTAATTTGAGGAAGGGATCCACCAAAATTTGAACTGATAGCTAGAGTATAGGGAGCTCTAAGTGACTCCTCCCTAATTACATTGAAACTGATTCATTTGACTTGATGATAACATTACATCATGAATCAACCTCTTTTTCCCTTTCTAGTGCTAGAGCTCTTTTCAGCCCTCTAGTCTTAGGCCTTCTCCTTGGCACTTGTTCTACTGTCTCATGTGTTACACCATATGTTTCAAGTGTCTCTTCAAGAAAAACTTTGGCTTTTTCTGCCTCTCTTCGAGCTTTGATGAATTTGACCTCGTTAATGACATGTTTTGTTTTCAGCTGTTGGTTCTCCTGCTCAAGGAAGTTTATGAAAAATTTGGACCTATCAAGGTTAGTTTGGATCTCTCTAATCATGGCATCCTTTGCCTTGATGACTATACTAGCGATATCATCATCATCTTTCTCATTTAGGTCAACAAGGTTAAAATCATGTTCTGTCTCATGGAGTTCATCCTCATTATGAATGACTGCCTCATGTACATCCTCCTCTACCACATTTTCTTTCCCCTTCGATACTTGATTTTTTGGTGAAGAAGGCAGGGCCCCTTCCACAATATGTGGAGAAACACCTTCCTATGACCCCTCTAGTATGCTTTTTCCAATGGCTCTATCTTAGCCACATTAGCCTTCTTAGGATCATTGATTTCAACTCTGATAGCCGATCCAGTCTCATTTTGGGATGGAGATGATGGTGGTGAAATATATGAAGGAGTCTAATTTGATGATGATGCATGAGCTGTGGGCTGAGATGGAGGAATGGATGTGGAAAGATAAGATGATGAAGGTACATCTTGGGCATGCTGAATAGGAGGACCAGTAAATATGTCATTAGCTATGAATGAAATCCATGGAATTTTAAATTTTTTGAGGTGATGGAGGACTATGATTTTGATGAGGGAATGATGGAAAAGACTATTCATCTGGTGTTCATAGTCTCTCTTTTGGACAATAAGTTCCATCTTATCAATGCTTTGGAAGAGGTAGTAGGGTATGTTGAGCATCTTGACCCTTGTGAAGTGCATAAGTGGCCAGATGTGATAGGTATACAGTCTATAGAACCTGCCTTCACAAGAAAATTATTTCATGATGATCTTCATCATGGGAGCATATCTCTCCAAGAGGTAAGAGAAAGGAAAATCATCTTTCTTTCATTCTTGTATCTAGGTTTGATGAAAGGTTCATAGTAATTCTCCTCCATGTATTTTTGCTTGAACCATTTCTCCCCAAAATTTGGGATCCCGGTGGTAGCTAAATTAATGGAAGTGGACATAGTAAAAGTGACACCAAAAAGAATAGTCTGGTTGTCATGGAGGTTAGAGATGAAAATTCTGGTCAACATAGCATGGTGTTGGACCCTCTAAATTTTCTCATAGAATTCGAAATATCCAACATGTTTGAAAAATGTCATAGTCATAGGAGATGCCAAGAGTTCCCTAGTATTTGCTGGCTCAAGTATAAGTATTATCCCCCCTTTTTGTGGCTTCTTCTCCTCTATATATTCTCCCTCACTGTGTGGTCATTTTCTTCTTCTTCCATGGTGTTTTAGCTTTAAAACCATAGGGAGGTGTGATGATGGTGGAATGCGGTTTTTAGGAATAGGGAATGAGATAGGGAAATTGAGGGAGATGGGGGTAGGGATTTATGAGGTTAAGGGATGAGACAGGGGTTTGGAATAGGAAATTAATTACACATGTAGGGAATTGGGAGCCTAGGAAAATAATGTACCTAGGGATTAGGGTTTTAAGGGATCAAAGGATTTAGAGAAAGGAGAAATGTAATGTAGGGTTTTAGGAAAGGGTTTTTTACAATGTGGGAAGGGTAATGAAGGTTATGGGACTATAATTTGGGATTTGAGAATGTAATGGGAATTTGGGGGGTAAACTAGGGTTTTAAACTTGAATAAAAACACCAATTTCCTCTAATAAACTTAACAAACAAAAATTCAACTTTATGGAGAAGAGGAAAGGAGAAATCATAGCTTACTTTATTTCCTGGAGGCCATGGGCACCACTATTGAAGTCTGGAGGAAATGGCACAGAGAATTGAAGCATTTCTAGCAATTTCTGAGGAAAACAGGCAAGGGCGCAGTGCAACAAGTATGCGTGCAGTGCATAAAGTAGGCACGTAGTGCCACACACAGGTGTGCCCTCCATTTGGCAGATGTGCAATGCTTCCCCTGATTTGTGAATTTGGCCTTCTAAATTTGATTTTTGATCTATGCCGAGTTTTCTCAATGATGGTAGGAGACAAATGAGGTTGAATTTGATGCTATGAGGGCTTTAATACTTGAGTGAAATTGATTTTTTGATTTAAAGCCCACTTTTCTAATGTTTTAAATCTCACTTTTCAAACCTTTGGAAAATACCCTTTACACTTTGAATTTTTTCTTTGCAGGGTGATAATGCTAGAGTAGGTACTCTTTGATTTGAAATTTGTTGTTTCAGTTTGGCATGTAGAGTTGAGTTGGCAGTTTGGGAATAGTACTTATTACATATAATGAACATAAAATTACATTGAAATAAAAATAAATTACATCTTTGTCTTTGAATAAAATTACATTGCAGAATAAAAATCATAACCTGAAAGCAGAATTAGAAATTTGGAAATCTTCCTTGGAGATCAACTTTCATGTTGGAAAATCCTCTTCAGATGATAAAGGGATATTATTTCAATCACTCTCATACTTTTTCTGACCTTATGCAAATGAAATGGTGTTTTATTTGGACCTTGGAAAATGAAACCTAGTGACCTAATGGGACCTTGAATGACCAATCTCCATGGCGACTTTGAATGACATAATGATATAATGAAATGAAATTTCAAGACTGATTTATGCTCAGCAAGACATGAAGGTGGGCCAAAAAATATGAATTTGTTGAGGGAGACTGAATTTTTATGACTAGGGCTACCATCAGTGAGTGATTTGTTTGCATGACCTAATGGAATGATTAAAAATTTCTGAGTGGGACTTCTAAAATGATATGAAAATAGTATTTTTGATCACTGATGGTAGTATGCAAATATTGACACTAAAAATAAGGAGGATGAGTTGGATTTGGAGTTTGATGGAGGTGACTACGAGGGGCTATCAAAGAGAGCACCACCACCACCACTTCCACTAGGAGGAGCATATTTTACACCATCTGGGGGAGTCCTTACCTCTTTGTGTGGTGTACCCAAAATTTTGACCATGAGGATCAGAGGCATTGTGTAGGGGCAACGTATCTGAGTCTTAGTTGATAGCGGGGCCACCAAAATTTTCATTCATGCTCAGATGGTCCAAATGAGAGGCATCACCACTACATAATTTGAGGGGTTCTCAATGATAGTATTGAGGGATAGGACTATGCAGTGAAATTGATATGTTCTTGCTTTGAAAGTGACCATGGGGAACTATTTGATGACAAATAATTTCTTTGTGGTGGATGTACCAGAGACCAATGTGGTGATGGGTGTCCAATGACTGTATTCTCTTGGGTGAGTTACCATCGACTGGAGGCCGCTTGTGATAGAGTTTACCAGATTGGATGGTAAGCTAGTAGTTCTTCAAGGTATGCTCTCATATCTCCCATAGAAAGTTTCAGCTCACTGGATGGAGGCATACTTGAGGCATGAGGACATAGTGTGGTAAGTGGAGATGAGGATTTCAGAGGCTAGTGGATAGACCAAGCCACCACTGCCAGAGATACAGGTTATGATGGATATATATGCAGTACTATTTGGAGATATACCACCTAGACATGCACCGAACTGGGGGTTCAAGCATACCATAGATTGGAGCTTGGTGTGCAGGAAGTCATTACCACCCCCAATAGGCATCCAAAATCATATAAGGATGATATTGAGTGGGCCATTAGGGAGTTATTGGAATTAGGTCACATTCGACCATGTTCCAGCCCCTTCACTTCATCAATTGTGTTGATGAAAAAGAAGGACAAGACTGCGTATCTGCATTGATTATAGGGAACTCAACGAGAGGACATTAAAGAATTGATATCCCATAAAAAATATTTATGAGTTTATGGACAAACTTAGAGGAGATAATTTCTTCTCTAAGATAGATTTGCGATCGAGGTATCATCATATCCGGGTGAGGGATCAGGACATTCTGAAGACAACCTTCAAATGTCACTGTGGGAATTTCAAATTCTTGTTCATGCCTTTTGGGTTGACCAATGGCCCTGACACTTTCCAGTCATGCATGAACCATGTGTTCAGGGGGCAGTTGAGGAGATTTGTTTTGGTTTTATTTGATCACATCCTGAACTACAACAGGACATGGGAGGAGAACTTGCAACACTTAGAGACGGTGTTGCGTATTCTGGAGGAGCAATATTTCTATGCAAAATTGTCCAAGTGTGAATTTGGGTTAATAGAGATTCTTTACTTGAAACATTATTGGCGCAGATGGGGTCAAGGTGCATGAGGAGAATATCAGGGCCGTTCGAGATTGGTCGGTCCCTAGAGGTGTGACAACGTTGAGGGGGTTTCTGGGAATTTTTACTTATTAGACGAAGCTCATTAAGGGCTTCTCATAGTTGGTAGCACCCCTCACATATATGACCAAGAAGGGGGAGTTTTCGTGGATACATGGATCTCAGGAAACTTTTGATCCTCTTAAGGAGGTGATGAGTAGTTTCTCGATATTGGCACTCCCAGATTTCACACAGTCTTTCACATTGGAGTGTGATGCATCGGGTGAGGGTACCAGGGCTGTCTTGTCCCAAGATGAGCACCCCATTCCTTTCGATATCTGAAATCTCTTACCATATGAGATATTTTATTCCATATATGAAAAGCATATGTTGGCCATAATGCATGCATTTTCCAAGTTTCGACAGTATTTGGTGGGTAACTGATTCAGGGTGAAGACAGATCATAACAATATTCGCCACTTCATGGGGCAGCAGAGGTGGGTCACAAGGTGTTGGCTTATGTTAGGTCCCTATATTACTAGTATAGTCCCTTATTTTTGTTAGCGTAACCCCCTTATTGTTATTATTGTACCCCTGTAACCCTCATATTGTTATTATTGTGCCCTTAAATTATTATTGTTAGGTCGGCTAGGATTACATTGTGGCCCTATGGACTGCTATATATAGAAAGGAGGTTTTGTAATTTGTATCATCCAAGAATTGTTCATTCATGTAATTTATTGGAGGTTGCCACCTCGAAGTGGCTTATTTATAAGGCATTGATATCTCTTTTCTTCTATTTTTGGAGTTGGTTTCCCAACATTTGGTATCAGAGCTTTGGATTCTATGGTTTCGCTGCTCCAAATAGGTCATCATGAAAATTTCGCTATAACTTTGTTTCTACGAAGTTTCAGAAGCTGAAAGTTTTAGGGTACGAAGCTGAAAGCCTGAGGAAAATCGTCAAAATATTTCAGAGCTTGGTTCGCAATATTTTTGGAGATATGATCTGTGGAATTTATGTCTTTTTGCAGGCTCCTCAATTTAATCTAAACAGGTCATCGTGGAGTTTTCAATATAACATTTTTTCTACGAAGGTTTAGAATCTGAAATTTTTAGGGCGCGAAGATGAAATCCTGAGGAAATTCATCGAAATATTTTAGAGCTTGGTTCACAATATTTTTGGAGATATGATCTGTGGAAGGTAATGCTTTTTCAGGCTCCCGAATTTCATCTCAAAGAGGTGATCATGGGAAAATATTCACATCTCTCTCTCTGAGCATCGGATTGGAGTGCCGTAAAAAGTGGTCCCAAGTAAACATAATATAGTTTCTTTGCTATAAATTTCAGAGATAAAAGATGAAACAGTGACACGTGGCAAGTCATACAAACTATCTGTACTGAACTAGTCCATAATTAGGTCATTGTGGGAGATTGGAAATAACTTTGCCTTGGAGAATCCAAATAAAGTCAGACCTGTGGCATTTGAAAGATAATTCAGAAGGCTACCTCAGTGCCAAATTTCAGATATTGAAGAGCTGCAATCACAGAGATAATATAATTTCAATATCGAGCTCCTCAAAAACAAGAAAAAGGTGTGTATTTTTTTTCTTCGAATTGCATAAGCCTTGTTTGAAGAATCAATTTGAATTGATTCCAAGGGAATATTATAGAATAGATATCAGTATTGGGTTCTAAAAAGTGCCCTGTAAAAATAATTCAACATCCATCAAGCCTTCAGAAGGCTCTACTATGACTCATGAAGATGAAGAATTGCAACATGATCTATCAAAATTACAAGAGCAAGTGCACCAAATTTCGCTCTCGCAAAGAGAAAAAATAAATGAAATGGAAGTTTTGAAGAAAGGCGTGGAAGCGAAGATGGATGGTTTGAATAATAATATGGATGGTTTGAAGAAAGGCGTGGAATCTAATATAGATGACATGGAAGCTGGCATGGAATCTAATATGGATCACATGGAAGCTAATATCGATGAAAAAATGAAAGACAACATGGAAAACATGAAGAATGATCTAAAAGCAGACATGGAAGGTTTGAAAAAGTTGATACAAGAAATGTTTCCTAATGGTGAAAATATAGTAGAGGAAACTCATGATGAGAACAAAATAAATGTTAATCATGACTTCATAAACTCTAATGTTGGCAGGAAGAACCACCATATTCCAAAAATGGATATGAGGAAGTTTTATGGAAAGGATCCTGTAACATGGATACTATAGATGGAGCAATATTTTTATCTCCATAATGTGCAAAACACACAAAAGGTATGCATTTCAACTTTACATTTAGAACAAAATATATTTGTATGGTATCGATGGCTTTGCTCCCGTAAAAAAATTGTCACTTTGTCAATTTTTACGGAGGAAATGATAGCACATTATGAGGATACAAAGAGCAAAAAATTCTTTAGCCAATTGATAGGTCTTAAACAAAAGGGTTTAGTGGGGGAGCACATTGAGGACTTCCAAAAATTGAATATAAGGGTAACTGATATTCCAGAGGAACACAATATTGATCTCTTCATAAGTACTTTAAAGGATAACATCCAACATGAAGTTCGCGTTTTGGAACCTTATTCATTGGAGAAGGCATTAAGGTTGGCAAGAAAAATTGAATGTAAAATTATGGTGACAAGGAAGCGTACAACTCACTTCTATAAATAAGGAAGTGTTGCTATGCCTAGATTTCCACAACCTACAAGGTTGACACCACAAAAATTGGAAGAAAAAAGAGCAAAAGGGCTTTGCTATAGTTGTGATTGTAAATACACTAAAGGTCATAATTGTGCTAAGAAGAAATTATTTTACATAGATTGTGAAGAGGAAGAAGAAAATGAGCAAGAAGAGGATATACACCAGGAACCAGCCCTAGAAGAGGAAGAAATGAGTCTGACCATATTGTGTAATGCATTGGCAGGAATTACCACTCCTCAAACTCTCAAGATAGAAGGACATATCAAGAAGAAAAAGGTAATAGTGTTGATTGATTCATGTAGCACCCATAATTTTATTCATTGTAAGGTAGCCAAGGAATTAAATTGTTTCCTATACCCAGCACCAGAATGTCAAGTGATGGTTGCAAATGGAGGAACTATAAATTGCTCTGGAAAATGCCATAACATCAAGCTAACCATGGGGGAATATGTGTTGACTAGTCCAATGCTTTCCATTCCTATGGGAGGTGCTGATGTTGTACTAGGGGTACAATGGTTACAATCTTTGGGGACGGTAGCTTTTAATTTTCAAGAAATTTTCTTGAATTTTTTTTCAGAAGGAAAGGAAGTCGAATTACGGGGTATTGAAGGGAAGCCAGGAAGGATAATAAGCTCTAATGTCATGACAAAGCTTCTAAAGAAAGAAAAAAAAGGCGTAATTGCACAATTATGCTCACTAGAAGTTCCGACATCAAAATCATCTATTTCTGCAGATCTCCAACAAGTCTTGGACAATCATTCCAAGGTGTTTGAAACTCCCAAAGGACTCCCACCTATTCGTGATCATGATAATGCTATTCATTTGATTCCAGGAAGTGTTCCTCCAAACATCAGGCCTTATAGATATCCTTACTTCCAAAAGAGCGAAATTGAACGTATGATTGCAGAAATGTTAGAGGCGGGTATAATTCAACCTAGTCAAAGTTATTTCTCTGCTCCCGTAGTATTGGTACACAAGAAGGATGGATCATGGCGAATGTGTCCAGATTATAGGGAGCTCAATAAGCTCACCATTAAAGACAAATTTCCCATTCCTGTGATTGATGAATTATTGGATGAATTACATGGAGCAATTTATTTTACCAAGTTGGATCTTCGTTCAGGATATCATCAAATTAGAATGAAGACTCAAGATATTCCAAAAACATCATTTCGAACTCATGAGGGTCATTATGAATTTTTGGTCATGCCTTTTGGCCTTACCAATGCACCTTCTACATTTCAAGGGTTGATGAATTCCATTTTCAAACCCTTCCTTAGAAAATTTGTGCTAGTATTTTTTGATGATATACTAATCTACAGCAGGTCTTGGAAGGATCACGTTGAACATGTTGATAGGGTGCTCAAACTATTGCAGGAGAAACAATTATATGCAAAAAAATCCAAATGTTTCTTTTGAGTACAAGAGGTGGAATATCTGGGTCATATTGTATCTCACGAGGGTGTTAAAGTAGACCCTAACAAAATTAAAGCCATTAAGGAATGGAAAGTTCCCACAACCATAAAGCAGTTGCGAGGATTTCTCGGGTTAACAGGGTATTATCGCAAGTTTGTTAAGAATTATGGGAGAATAGCAGCACCTCTAACAACATTATTGAAGAAAGATACATTTTCATGGACTCCTGAAGCAACTAAGGCCTTTGAACATCTTAAAGAGGAAATGTGCCTAGCACCGGTCTTAGCTATGCCAGACTTCACAAAAACCTTTATTGTGGAATGTGATGCCTCAGGAAATGGAATTAGTGTTGTTTTAATGCAGGAAGGAAGACCCATTTCTTTTGAAAGTCGTCCAATCAAAGGAAAGTATTTACAGAAACCTATTTACGAGAAGGAAATGTTAGCAATATTGAATGCACTAAAGAAATGGCGAACTTACCTAATGGGAAGACACTTCAAGATAAAAATTGATCATGATAGTATTAAACACTTTTTGGAACAAAGACTATCTTTAGAAGAAAAACAAAAATGGGTCATAAAGATGTTGGGTTATGAATTTGAAATAATCTAAAAAAAAGGGAAGCTTAATGTTGTTGCAGATGCACTCTCAAGAAAGAATGAAGAGGTGGAAGCATTCCTTTGTGCCATTTCTATTATCCAACCAGATTGGATAACCGAAGCAAGAGATGAATGGAAGAAGGACAAAGAAGTATGGAAACTCATTCAAAAGTTGCAGCAAGATCCCAGTACATCTGATACATTTAGTTGGAAAAATGATTCTTTATGGTACAAAGATCTCTTATATCTTTGTAAGAATTCCCAACTAAAACAAAAGATTCTTTTGGAATTCCACACTTCTCCTTTAGGAGGACACTCAGGATTTTTAAAAACTTACCACAGGGTGAAGAAATAATTTTTTTGGGATGGCCTTAAATCTGATATTCAAAATTTTTGTGGTGGAATGTTTGGTTTTCCAGCAGAATAAAGTTGAGACAATTAAGACCCCGGGACTTCTACAACCTTTATCCATTCCAAGTCAACGTTGGGAGGAGATTTCAATGGATTTTATCACAGTTTTACCTAAGGTCATCATGGTGGTAGTTGATAGACTTACCAAGTATGCACACTTTTGTGCATTATCTCATTCATTTAAAGAAAGTACAATTGCTACTACATTTATGGACACAATTCAAAAGCTACATGGAAACCCAAGGGTTATTGTGAGTGACAGAGATCCCATTTTTACTAGAAATTTTTGGATAGATTTATTTTCTTGTTTGGGTACTCAATTAGCTCATAGCTCATCTTATCATCCTCAATCTGATGGTCAAACTGAGATAATAAATAAATGTTTGGAAGGATATCTTCGTTGTTTTGTATCTGATAAACAAACACAATGGGTCAAGTGGTTACCTCTTGCTGAATGGTGGTATAACACTTCCTTCCATACCGCAGCAAAAATGACCCCATTTATGGCACTTTATGGATATCATCCACCATCCATCACATCATATTTAAGAGAAAATTCGAAGGTTCAAGCAGTGGAAGATCACATCGAGCATCAATAAGAAGTTCTCCAACTCTTAAAGGATAACCTGAATTTAGCACAAAATCGAATGAAACAACAGGCAGATCAACATTGCAGCGAGAGAAGTTTTGATGTAGGAGACTGGGTATTTTTACGGCTACAACCATGCAAACAAATGTCCCTCAAGCAAGCTAAGAAGGATAATAAATTATCGCCAAAGTACTATGGTCCTTACAAGGTGTTGCAAAAGATTGGTACTATGGCATACAAATTGGAGCTTCCTGCTTCTTCATGAGTGCATCTAGTTTTCCATGTTTCATGCTTAAAGAAGGTTATAGGTGAAAATATTCGAGTTCCAACAATATTGCCAGAACTTGATAAGGAAGGAAAAATCATATTGGAACTTGAAGAGACCATGGAAACAAGAACTCGACAGCTATGGAATCGATCAATTTCAGAGTATCTCATCAAGTGGAAGAACTTACCCATTGAAGATTCTACATGGGAGGATGAAAATTTTATACAGAAGCACCTAGAGCTACTCAAGCGTTGAGGAAAACACTTTTTTGAAGGAGAGGGGCATGTTAGGTCCCTATATTACTACTATAGTCCCTTATTGTTGTTAGTGTAACCCCCTTATTGTTATTATTGTACCCCTGTAACCCCCATATTATTATTATTATTACGCCCTTAAATTATTATTGTTAGGTCGGCTACAATTACATTGTGGCCCCATGGACTCCTATATGTAGAAAGGAGGTTTTGTAATATGTATCATCCAAGAATTGTTCATTTATGTAATGTATTGGAGGTTGCCCCCTCGAAGTAGCTTATTTATAAGGCGTTGATATCTCGTTTCTTCTATTTTTGGAGCTGGTTTCCCAAAAGCTTATGATTTTGATATTGAGTATGTGGAGGGAAAGCACAATGTGGTTTCCGATGCACTATCCAAGAGACCTGCGGGGTTTTCACTCTTGAGCATTTTCCATAACTGGAAGGCACAATTATTAGTTGAGTACTCCAAGGATCGGAGAGCATGTGATATATTGGAGGTAATTCACACAAATGAGCACTATCGGGTGATGGCTGAGCTTATCTAATACAAGGGGTGCATATTTCTGGTTTCGGGCTCGCAATTGAGAGAGAATATACTTCATGCAACTCATGATTCTCCATTTTCGGGGAATAAGGGGTTAAGGAAGACATACATGGTTGTGAGAGAGCGTTTCACATGGAAGGGCCTGAAGGGGGACATGTTGAGATATGTACATGAGTGTGAGGCCTGTTAGAGGAGCAAGGGGGAGTTGACTCATCTAGAAATATTATTGCATCCTCTTCCCATTCCAGAGGGGAAATGGGAGAGTATCTCTATGGAATTTATCACGGGACTTAAAAAAGTGCATGGGAAGGATTGTCTTTATGTGGTGCTCGACCAGATCACCAAGTATGCACATTTCTTTGCCATTCCAACACGGTATTAAAGTTCTCAGGTAGTAGAGTTTTTCTTTAGAGAGGTCTTCCACCTGCACGACCTCCCTAATATTATAGTCAGTGATAGAGACAACCGATTTATGGGGGGATTTTGGCAGGAGCTTTTCAGGTTAGTGGGCATAGAGCTCACCTCGAGCACTAGTTACCATCCATAGACCGATGACCAGACTAGGAGGGTAAACAAGGGGCGAGAGGGTTATCTTAGGAACTATGTGATCGAGCAACAAAATGAATGGATTTTTTGGTTGCACTTGGGAGAGTACTGCTACAACACTACACATCATATGTCCATCGGTATGCCTCCTTTCTGTGTTATATGTGGTTATGATTCTTTATCTTTTGCTGAAATAATTTTTGGAGATAGCCAGGCCCCAAAGGCCAAATATTGGATCCAAGAGAGCTAGGACATCCTCAAGGCTCTTAAGGATAATTTGATGAAAAATTAAAACCAACAAAAATTATATGCTGACAGGAAATGGGTTGAGAGACATTTTGAGGAGGGGGACTTAGTGTTGCTACGATTGCAGCCATACCGACAATCCACTTTGAAACAAAAGGGGGTTAAGAAGCTACAACCATGGTTTTATGGGCTGTATAGGGTGATTAGCATTGTTGGAGAGGTAGCTTATGAGTTGGAGTTGCCACCAGGGAGAAAGATCCACAATATTTATCACGTTTCATGTCTTAAGAGGGTGTTGGGGTAGTAAATTAAAACAACTATGGAGTTTACTTCACTTGATGATGAGGGTCATCTGATTTTGGAACCAGAGTCCATCTTAGAGACTAGGGAGAGGAAGCTGAGGAGAATAATAATCAAAGAATATTTGATGCGTTGGAAGAGCTTGCCGGATGAGGACGCCACTTGGGAGGGTGAACACATACTTGAGGATTCAACATTGAAGTTTCTTGGGGACAACAAACATTTGGGAGGGGAGGACTGTAATGTCTCTTTCTAAATTATTTTGGAACAAGATTTATTTCTACATTTTGGGGGCCAATTTTGGTGAATTTGGGGAGCATTTTATTTTCATTAGAAGACTTAGGAGTTAGGAGTAAGTTAATTTTATGTTATGTTGTTTTTTGGTGTTATATGGGTACCAAACACACATGAAATACACACTACCTAAGTAATTGGTTCGAAAATAATGAGTGGGAAAGAGTAGGCTTGGTGAGGGACCCACAATGGAAGAAAAGGTGGGAAGAAAGGCTACACGAAATTTATAAAAAGAAGAAATATCACTTCATTTGGCATTCTTGGCTTAACGATTTTATCTTTGTTGCTTGAGTTTCTTAGTCAAGTCACTTTTTTTCTAGCACGAGTTTTCCAAGCAAAGAACTAACCCTTTCTACGGGGGACTTCGTGTGCCACCCAAGATAGGTTCATCCATTGTCATCCAAGGGAGCTTCATTGAGATATTTCCAACATTTTTATTGAGTTTTCCCCAATAGTGCATATTTCTAGAGGATACATTAGTGGTTCTTGTGTGGCCATTGCAACACTATTCCAGAGGTCTATTATCAAGAGGATTTTGGAGGAGGAGGCTTTGTCGATTTGTAGGCTATTAGTTGAGTTTGGAGGATGGAAGTGAAAACTACATTCAGGAGCTATTTTGTAGTCATAGGGGAATGCAAAGGAGAGAAGTTGGGCACATGTGGGAGGTAGAGTCCCAGCATTTTGGATTGTTCCTTGTCAGTAGGGGTAAGGGAAGTATTGGTGGAGTATTTTTCTGCATTGTTGGAGTGTCGTGGAGTATTACTATAGTGTTTTTGTAGACTACATGATTTAGAAGTCACTGGGAGTGTAGGGCTTGTTGGAGGTCGATTTTGGAGGGTCATGATAAGGACAAACCATTTCTAGGTTTTGGTTGGGTTGGATTGAGAAGCTCGAGAGAAATTTTCACAGAATTATTTTAGTACTAAAGGCGGGGTTTTAAGTCATTCCTTTGCAGCAACTAGTGCATAAATGCTACGACAACACAAAGATTCAGCTGGGAAGCTTTTGGTTTATTATTGTTTCACCTAGGTTTTTTTCCGCTTGCCAAAAAGAAAATACTAAGTTCATTTCTTCTATATATTTGTACTCTTTCCGATTTCTATAATAAAATGGCTCAACTTCTTCCATGTTTCTAATTATTTTGGGTATTTAATACATTATTTTAAATTTCTATGGTGAAAATTTTATAATTTCTTGCATAACACTGTTTTTCATATTTTGGAACATTAAAATTAACACTTCCATTTATATTATTTAAGATAAAAGAAAATTTGTGCATGTACTCAACCCATTTTTCATGTCTCTGGTTTAACTTGTCTTGTTTGCTAAAGAATTGAAATTCCTGGTTGCGAGTGTACATGATGAACTCCTTTGGAATAAAATAATGCCTCCACTTCTTGAGATATAGAATTATCGCATAAAACTCTTTTTCATAAGTAGAGTAATTATGTTAAGCCTCATTCAAATTCTCATTGAAATATGCAACTGGTTTATCACCCTGGCTAATGACAACTCCAATAGTTGTTTCAATGTAATCACACTGTACCTAAAAAGGCTTCTGGAAATCAGGAAAAACTAGAATATGTTGCTTAGTGATTTTATTCTTCAACAATTAGAATTCTTTTTTTGCTGCTTGTGTCCACTTAAAAGGTTGTTGTTCAATTTTAATTTCCTCTACCATTGGTGCACAAATGCGGTTGGAATTTCGAATAATTTTTTTGTAAAAGCTGGCCAATCCATGGAAGCTTCCTTGTATACTAGTTGTGGAAGGCCAATATTTGATGGAGTTTAACTTCTCAAGGTCCATTTTCAACCCTTCAAAAGAAATTAAAAATCCTAAATAAACTAACTTTGTTTTAAGAAAAGAGAACTTCTTTAGCTTTATTAAAACTTTTTCCTATTGCAGCTTCTTTAATACCAACTTTGAAAATCTAAGATGTTCTTCCTTGGTTTTATTGTATGCAGGTATATCATCCAAATAAACAATCAAAATCTTGCCAATAAATTATTTGAGAACTTCATTCATGAGCCTCATAAAAGTTCTAGGGGCATTACTCAAACCAAAAGTCATAACCATCCATTCATACAAGCTATTATTAGTTTTGAAGGTTTTATTCCAATCATCCCCCTCCGTCATGTGAATCTAATGATACCTACTTGGTGAGCCCTGGTATACCACCAAGAGTGTTGGAACTCCCAAGGGCTACTCTATTTTACTTTATCAACCCGGGGTTCGTACAAACTTGAAGGTGATAGTGCTATATACACAGTAGATGCATTATACTCATGTCATCCTCTTCTGCTCTATGAAAGGGTGTAATTTATAGGGGTTCTCAGTGAAGTATGCCACACTTCAATAAAAATAAAATAAATTGTAGAAAGGAAATGACAGAAAGGAAACTAAACTAAATTGCTGAAAAGAAATGTCAGGAAAGGAAACTAATTTAACTCGTTGAAAAGAAATGGCAGAAAATAAACTAATTTAAATCACACTTTACTTGGCCAATTGGCTAAACATGCCCTAATTATATTATGATCTATCTACCGCGCTTCTATCCATGAAGCTAATTTATCCTTGACTTAGTTCTAATTGAAAAATGTGTTGATTGCAGTCTGGAGGGAAAGGGCTAAAGATGCTAATGGAAGGCTTAACACATGAAACAAGGCTTAGAGGTGGAAAGAGGGGGTTTAAACCTTATTAAAACTTTATAGCGCAAAAATCCTTTGGAGCAGGAGGCTTTTAGAAGTGCGATGATAGAACTGAGATGGATGGATGAAAGAGTGATATGCAATATGCGATATCAAAATCACAATATTGCAAAGTTGGAGGAGTAGTGGAAGTGATGTTCGGGAGCGGGAGTGAAATGAGAAATGCGATGGGGTAAAGACTGAGAAATGAAAAATACGATGGGATAAATACTGTGGAATGCGATTTGCGATTTGCGGTGTGGCGGAGTTCGGAGTGATATCTCAATCAGCTTTTGGAGTGGTAGGTATTAAAGGAAAAAGGGAAAATGTTGCGAAATGAGAATTTCGATGGGTGGCATGGTGGTGGAACCAGTGGGAGAGTACGAAAATGATATCACAATCAGAGTTGGGAGTATTAGGTGTTAATGGGAACCAAATAAAAAATGCGATTTGCGATGTGGCAGAGTACGGAGAATATCGAAATCGATGTCGGGTGCGGTAAGTATTAACGAGGACCAAATAAAAAGTGTGATTTGAGATTTGAAATGAGTCGGATGACATGGAAGAGTACAAAGAGGATATCGTAATCGATGGATAAGAGCGATAAGCCTTAAAGGAAAAAGGGAAAAGGTTGTGAAATGCATTTGCGAAAAGGGATTGCGGTAAGTTTGAAGGAAAGGGTAAAGGCCGGGTTCCAATGTTTAAAGAGTTTTCGAGCATAAACGGTAAGTAGTAAGGTGGAAATAAAGCACAAATCACAATGAATAATGGAAAAATAAAGGAGAGAAAGGATTATGTGATGTCCGAGATGCGACAAGAGGGAAAGTCAAGGAGAAAAAGGGCGGAGGCAGACCTTTGATTCTTTTCAAGAGTTTTGTGAAAAAAAAGTGATATCTGCAATAAAATAAGAAGGAGGGAAATGGAGGTGCAACAAGAGTGTTCAAGAGTGAAAACAGAGATGGAAAATGAAGTGGGACAACTTGGTGAACTCTCTAGGGCTTTTGATGCTTATTACTACAAACAAACCTGCAGATTCATGCACGAAAAAAACAAACAAAATGCGTGATAAAAACAATGAACAGAAAGCATTTTTTTGGCCTGTGGGAAGGTCAACCCTGCTTGAAATTTATTGACAAAGATGAGTGGGGAAGGCTTGACCACAAATTTTGGATTTTTCCTCTACTCTATTACTCTCATAAGGAAATGAAGAAATACAACAACAAACTGAAAGAAAAAAAACTAAACAATAATGAAACTATCAGAAGTAGATCTAACTAAATGGTAGAAGCAAAAATAGCTAAATTACAGAAAGGAAAGAATGAAAATAGTAGAGAAGCTGACTCTGGAACTAAATCAATAAAATTAAGTTTGTCTTCTCATTTCAAGAAGAGAATAGCCTCATTACATTTATAAAAGTTTTATCACTGAGTACAATAATAAAAAGCTTAATAGCTTGCAACAAAAGTTCTGAACGGAATCGAATCCCTCGGAATCAACCGGAATTAGCTCCTGATCAAATTATTTATTTACAGGGAAGCTACCAACAACTCCCTTAAAAATAGTGATTGAGTCCACTTTGACTCCAAGTAAACCATAGATTGATTGTACTTTCGTCTTCGAGTTGCTTAGCTACCTTTGATAGTTAAGGAGTGTGGACAACCCCCTTGAATCTCTACTTTCTTAGTAATTTCCTGATATTGTGCTCATTTATTCTTCAATATTGATCTTCCAGTAGTCCCTATATTATCTCCTTCTCCAAATCTACATAATCTGTCCATTATTCTCACAATATTCTACAAAAATAACCAATATTAGGTAGAAGTATACTATTACCTTTAAAGCTTCCTAAAATCATATTAAAGCTTAAGAAAACATTATTAAGTGCATAAGGAGAGATTTAATATATCCTTTTATGTGCATAAGGAAGGTAGATGGGCCTAAGAAAGTTTATATGGGCCTTAATTTATGTCTAATTTAGAGGCCCATCATCATCCCCCTACTGAAACTGTTGCTCATCCTCTGAGCAACCTATCCATCCTCATTGTCTTCTGGTTCTTCCTACATGCTGGCTTATTTCATTTTCCGTTTATTGGCCCATGCGCCACTCCTCCTGTTAATCTTCATGCTATTATTCTCGTAGGTGCTTCATGGAGGTCCTCAAATGCCTTAAGCAAATCTATTTTGCATGCCAAAAGGTGGTGGATCCACATTTTTTTTTTTAAATTGCATGCAGAATAAACTCACAGTTATTTTTTTGTGAATCGAGTTCACCCTTGGTTACCCCTTGGCACTACTTGTCTTCCATTAAAATTAACTACTTACTACCCACTTTCTCAAGTCATTTTTACTTTTGTCTTGTTCCTCTTCTTGGTGGAAAAAGTGAGCCTAGTCGCTAGATAAGGCCGAGGTTGTTCTGATACTGATTTTGACTATATAAAAACTTTCCTTATCACACTTTTTAATGTTTCTTTAAGCTAAAATAGATTCAAATAAAGGGTTAGATGATTGCATACCTGAGCCTTACCATTGATTTGATTTTTTAGGCGATATTGAAGCTGATGCTGTAGCTGCAACTGAAGCTGTTGCTGAAGCTATTACTGAAGCTACATGTGATAATCTACTTGAGTTCATTTTGGAGCATCTGAACACATGAGGATGAAGTCCACGTTTGACAACCTTTGACTAGGGTGTTGACCAAATTTTATTTTTGCACCAACTTGTTTTTTTTTGCTTAAAAAGGTTGCAAAGCACCTGCATTCATTAGTGAGAGATACATGGAGAGATGCATTTTTTTTTAAGGCCTACTAGCTACCTTAATGAGGTTTTCAACTAGTAGGTCTGCCTTAATGAGGTTTTCAACTAGTAGGTCTACCTAGGTGCATCAAAGAAGGTTTTCACCTAGGAAATTTTATTTTTTATTTGTATTTTTCAAACCAATGACCGCCTCATGGAGGTTTTCAATCAATGGGCCAATCTCAGACGCCTCAAAAGAGGTTTTCACCTGAGATTTTATTCTTCTTCCCTTTTTTTTTCTTTTTTTCTTTTTCACTTTCCTACTCTACTTGAAAAAACGAAACCTTTTTCAAGTATAGGAATAATTCCAATGGAGCCATGTACACATCAAGTTGACAAATAAAATCACGTGAAAACTTGGAATACATGCTCTGACATGTACATGAATATAAGAGATGAATTTATTTGACTAGGATTATATAAATTAATGTTGGAGAAGAGTGTGTTGCTACAACTTAATGATTTTTTGGAACCGTATGTAAATATAGTTGTGATGCCCTTGGTCCACTTGCTGAGTTGGATCACCTTGGATGTCCTCTTCTATAATGGCATTCAAATATTCCTATTTTTGTTTATTTTTCTCTTAAACACATGGAGGAAATGCTGGTAAACATGAGGAAACTTTCTCAACATTTGATTCTGATGCAGGCTCTTCATTAAGTGCAACCCTTGATCGTTTGATCTCCTCATTTGGATATTCTTCTTCTTGATGTTGTCCTTCAATGACATTAAGAAAATATCTTCTTTACAATACATTTATTTAACTAAGATGAATACCATCTAGATCAAGAGGATATGTTTGTTAGTATTGTACCTCAACATTGTAAGTGGGCTGAGATACTTCATGGTGTGAGTTTGGAAATGGTGGTACAAGTAGTTGAGTGGGGGTGGGTATATGAGATGGATGTGATTGAGGTTATGGTTGTGGTGGAGGTGGATGGTAGGGATAGCATAGAGCTGCGTATGGAGGATATTGAGGGAAATATTGATGATATTGTGGATTTTCCCAATGAGGTCATTGCCACCCATGTTGCCAAGATTGGGTTTGAGGTTGAGATGGCCAAGGTTTCCAAGGAGGGAGTGTGTCCCAATTAGTTTGAGATGGATGTGGATAAGCTTGAAAATGTGAAGTGGGTCCTTACATCATATCAAGTTGACAAGGCTGCCAGGGTATCCTTGGAGCTACATAACATAACTTCTTTGGTGATTACCTTTCTCCATTGTCTTCCTGGTAAAATTATTTAAAATTGGGGAATGATGGACAACATTTAGTAGGATATGATTTTTCATGGATAACAAAAATATCAGCATCTTCTTTTTTCTCATTTTTCATTATTAACATTTCTACTTGTTCACTTAGATTGTGATGCAACCTAAGCTGCGTAAAACCCACAATATGCATATAAAATGCAATAACATATATTTCCCCCAAAATAAAATTTGCTCATTTGCGGCTATAGTCATTAATCAGATATTTTTTTTTAACTCAATAAATACCAACCTTATGACAATTCGTATCTATGGATTCGAATTTGATTAAAAAACTCAAAGTGTCAACATATAAATATATTCAAGCCCAAAAATTTATCCAACTCTCCTTTTTAGTCAACAATCATACACATCAATAAATCTGACAGCTGTCAATATGCCCATCAGATCCAACGGCCTTCGCATCTCAACATGCATGAAGATTAGAGTTTTTTATAACTTGCGAAATAGGAAATTTTTAATTGCAATGTGTCACCACCTAAACACTATCGCACATCCTTAAATTTTACCACTTACCAATTTAATTCCATGTGAAAACCACTCACTTGATTTGTGAAGCCATATTCACTGTTCCGTTGTGCTATTGGCTTATGATTCCATGTTCAACCTAACCACAATTCTGTAGGCAACTCCAGATTCCAAGTGAGTTAAATACCGGATTTAATATTAAATTTAAATGTTCAAATACACAAGTCTAAAGTGAAACTCTTAACACTTTGTCAGATCATTTTCCTTATTCTGCTATGCATTGCACAATGGAATCAATTTCAATGTCACATTTCTTTTAATGGATCACCATTGATCCATTCGGTGATCAATGGTTGATATTTGAAATATATAAATCCATACCGAATTCAACTTTTTCAACATAAAATGAGTGTTCGATTTCTTTGAAATACACAGTTTCACAATTTCATGAAATTTATAACTCAGATATAAAATGATAGAAATTCATACTAACAAACATAAATTTCAGTTATTTTCGAATTCATATTACACAGGACTTGTATGAGCTAGATCACTCCCTCAATGCTATTTTCTGATTTGATTTTGCCCAATTTCACCTGCATAAATATATTATGTAGAAACACTCTGATATATAAATGATTCATAATTCACCACACCATATAAACTCAGAAATCGAGTTCTCTATATTAATAACCCAATATTTACAGAGGATTTCATTTTGGCCTGATCTTCTCTATTAGTGGCCTTTTACCTTAATCTATGGCTTGTAGGCTTCCAATCCAAACCTTTTATACCTATCTATATCCTTAATCTCCCTCTCCCCATAATGCCTTAAGGCTTATCATTTTATAAAAAAGATTTGCAACCAATTTTGGTTTAGATTCTCCATCTTCTCAACAAAATCCTGAATATCCTCTAAGTCCTCATTTGACTCAACTAATCCCTAAGTATCCTCTCTCATCCAAAAAATCATGAAACCAATTCCTAATTTAGGATTTTAAAATTAATTCTCAAATCTCTCAATCTTTCAACTATCCTAATTCTCTCATATTCTCTTTCGAGAACATTTAAAAAATTCCTCTCAATATTTAATTAATCCATATTCTAAATATCTCTCACTAAAATCACTCAAAATCTTAATAATTACATTAATTTGTTACATAAGAATCCAATTTCTTAGAAAATAAAAGACCCCCTATATCTATTAAAATACAAATAATTTTCTGAGGCTAATGCTCCGGCATCAGACTCCCAAAGTAGAAAATAATCATGATCTCCTGATCATGTGTTTCCAACCTTTGGCCTCCTGGATCCCATACTCTATTTTGCTGCTGTCCATAAGCTACCTTGTCTTCATCATTCTTCAGCTGTACTTTTCCAGGCTTCCATACTTTATTTTTCATCTTCCCACTAGCTATGCTTTCACAGTCTGTTTTGTCTTTTCCTTGCTGTTGTTTCTTTTCTTTCTTGCCACTGTCTTCTTCTGAGACACTTTCATCATTAACCTTTTTATATTTTTGATTTCTATGTCTAGGTTATCTTCTGACTGCTAACCACTTTTCCATTTGTTGCTACTTCCAATTTCTGCTGCAAATATTGTTGTAGATATTGCTCCAAATACTCCTGTAGATATTGCTGCCTCCCTAACTTCCTGAATATCTCTTAAGATATCTCCCTCTGCAACATCCCTCTTCTATTTACTATTTGAAATGTTACTTTCAAAAAATAAATTATCTTTTGATTCTTTAGTTGTAGCAATATACTCCTTCACTATTATTTTTATACTAGCAAGCATAACATATTTTGGCAAACTAGTATCTATTTCTGCCTCTTCCACAACTTCAGACATTTCCACTTTATTATTTACAATTCCTTTCTCTTGTTCAAATGTTTCCAACAATAATTTCAGCCATTCCCTTTGTACTTGTTTCATTTCAAACATAACATCAATATGCTGCAATTCAGTTTCAGCATAACTTTCTTCTTCTTCCTTGACAACCTTTAGTGATTGTCCTTCACCTCCTTGATTGATTCTGGCAATCAATTCAAATTCTTCAAACACTTTATCTTCATCCTTTATCAAAATAGAATTCTGATTCTCCACCACTATGATAGTTCTAAGGGTCTATCCTACAGTCTTATCTTGGCTAATCAGATAAGCCAACTCCTCTTTTTAATCAACAATAACAAGTTCCTTCATATGAGACATGACTGTATCACCTTCCTTGTAGATTATCTCCTTATTAATTAAGGAATCTATGGGTTCCTTTTGCTGCAACAATTCATCTTCATTCAAGACAAATCCAAGAGATGGATTGTCTTCTACAATATCTATAAACACAATCAAATTATCAATTTCAAAATCACAATACCCAATGGTATTATTTAATGATCTAGTCACCAAATCTTCTTCTTGCTTTTCTAAGTCTCTTTCAGGGCTTATAAAACCTTTGCTATCTTTCTTTCTAGCTTCCAAGGTTATGTCCATTGTGCCAATCACCATGATAGAATTATGATCCTTCACTATGTTTTCAGCTAACATAGTTTCCTTTTCATTAGATTCTATGACATTTTCCATTTGCTGTCCTCCTTTACCTGCATAATCAACACATGAATTATCAATATTAAAAATACAAGGTTTCAATGCCTCTTCCTCCTCTGGAAACATTTCAGTATTCTACTTTGAGTTTTCATTTAACTCCTTTGTCAGCACATCAATATGCTGATTTAAATTCTACATAAGACTGTTAGCTAGTCTCTCCTTCATATCATCTGTTTCAAGGATGTATCCCTGCTCTGGTTCACAATAACGAACTCCTTTAATTTGCTGGACTCTTATTACCATTATTGAATTCTTACTCTTTGTTTCCTGACTGTTATTCATGACAATTTCTTTGTATTTGTATTTCAGCAATTCATCCTGAGTATAGATCCTCTGCTTTTCCAACTCTCTTCTTTAAAGATCTAAATTTCTATATAACTCAATGATTTCAATTGGGGTAGAATTTGGAAACTTTACACAGTTTTTCACACCTTCACTTGTTTTTGACCAATCATCAGATGGTCCTTCTTCCTCTGTTAAATCATATTTAACATTATGCTATATATTTCCATAAGACCCCTCTATCTCCTTTTGTTTTTGAGATCTTACTATCTCAGTACTAATCTGAACAGATTTCAGATTCAGCTCCTTCTCAAACTCTAAAGCTTGTTCATCATCTTGTGATGTACCTACAATCATACACAAATCATTATTTTTAAAAACACAAGACCTTTCAGTCTTGTTTGCTTCTTCAAGCACCAATCTTTCACAATGTACTCTCTGGTTTCCAGCAGATCCTATTTGTTGTGACTTAATTCCTTTGAGTCTTTCCTTTTCAAAAAAAGAAATATGTATATGTTCAAGTTCTCTGAACTTTTTTACTAGCTTAGCATTTCATTTCTTTTGCAATAGGTTCCATCTAACCCATTTCCTAATTCTCCATCCACGCCTTTGACATTCTCTTTCTCTTGTAGCCATCCCTATAGTACCTTCAGTTGTACTTTCATCACTGCAATATATCTCTCTCAATCCTCATCACTTATTTTATCTTTGTGACATTCTTTAGAATCTCTTCTCTGATCCTCCATGGTCATCTTCCTCATGAGATCATCCATGCTCGATTGGTGATCTGCAACATAGCCTTCTATTGTAGCATTCTCCTTTTTCTACTCAATACCCTATCAAGCTTCCTTTCTGAGCTTGACCTCTTCCTAGGTATTATTTTGGTTCACTTTCTTGAACCTGATGTTCCTTTGGCTGCTGCAAATTATTTTAATATTTTGCTACACTCTATTTCTAAATGTAGGCTGTTTGTCAGATTCAAATCTGATCTCCTTTTCCTTTCTATCATCACCATTGTACCTGCATACACATATTTCAAAACATAACCTTGTAAATCTTCAAAGCACATTTTTTTTTTTTAACTCAGATTATGCAGATCTAAATTTCCTCATAGTTTTAGGCTACCAAGTTTCCACTATATACCTTTTCCAATCTATAACTGCTACCAATTAGATTTAAAATATGATCCTATAACTTCTTTTTCAATCTCTGTTACAACTTTCTAAAGAATTTTAATTCTATTTCACACAAATCAATCATTAAATAATCATACTTATTTCCAATACGTGAAAAATCCACTTCTACTCTGATACCAAATTGGTGTAGCCCAAGCTGCGTAAAACCCACAATATGCATATAAATTGCAACAACATATATTTCCCCCAAAATCACATTTGCTCATTTGTGACTATAGTCATAAATCAACTATTTATTTTTTCTTTAACACAATAAATACCCACCTTATGACAATTCGTATCTATGATTTCAACTTTGGTTAAAAAACCCAAAGTGTCAACATATAAATATATTCGGGCCCACAACTTTATCCAAATCTCTTTTTTAGTCAATGATCATACGCATTAGTAAATCTGATGGCTGTCAATATTCCCATCAGATCCAATGGCCTTCGCATCTCAACATGCATGAAGATTAAAGTTTTTTATAAATTGAAAAATAGGAAGTTTTTAATTGCAACGTGTCACCACCTAAACACTATTGCACATCCTTAACTTTTACCACTTACCAATTTCATTCCACGTGAAAACCACTCACTTGTTTTGTGAAACCATCTTCATTGTTCCATTGCACTATTGGCTTATGATTCTGCATTCAATCTAACCACAATTCCAAAGGCAACTCCAGATTCCAAGTGCATTAAATACCAGATTTAATATTAAATTTAAATGTTCAAAAACACAAGTCTAAAGTGAAACTCTTAACACTTTGTCAGATCATTTTCCTTATTCTGCTATGCATTGCACGATGGAATCAGTTTCAATGTCACATTTCTTTTAATGGATCACCATTGATCCATTCTGTGATCGATGGTTGATCTTTGAAATCTGTAAATCCATACCGAATTCAACTTGTTCAACACAAAATGAATGTTCAATATCTTTGAAATACACAGTTTCACAATTTCATGAAATTTATAACTCAGATATAAAATGACAGAAATTCATACTAACAAACAAAAACTTTAGTTATTTTTGAATTCAGATTACACAGGACTTGTATGAGCCAGATCACTCCCTCAATGTTATTTTCTAATTTGATTTTTCCCAATTTCGCCTGCATACATATATTATGTAGAAACACTCTGATATATAAATGATTCATAATTCACCACACCATATAAACTCAGAAATTGAGTTCTGTATATTAATAACCCAATATTTACAGAGGATTTCATTCTGGCCCGATCTTCTATATCAGTGGCCTTTTCCCTTACTCTTTGGCCCGTAGGATTCCAATCCAAACCTTTTATAACTATCTATATCCTTAATCTCCCTCTCCCCATAATGCCTTGAGGCTTATCATTTTATACAAAAGATTTTGTAACTAATTTTGGTTCAGATCCTCCATATTCTCAAAAAAATCTTGAATATCCTCTAAGTCCTCATTTGACTCAACTAATCCCTAAGGATCCTCTCTCATCCAAAAAATCATGAAACCAATTCCTAATTTGGGATTTTAAAATTAATTCTCAAATCTGTCAATATTTCAACTATCCTAATTCTCTCATATTCTCTTTCGAGAACATTTACAAAATTCCTCTCAATATTTAATTAATCCATATTCTAAATATCTCTCACTAAAATCACTCAAAATCTTAATAATTAAATCAATTTGTTACATGAGAATCCAATTTCTTAGAAAATACAAGACCCCCTATATGTATTAAAGTACAAATAATTTTTTGAGCCTAATGCTCATGCATCAGATTGCTAAGAATTTCTGTTTTAAAGTTGAAAAGAAAATTTCCATGTTCATCTTGCCTTACCAATGTTGAGGTATATTTACTTACTCTTTCCCTTCCTCTTGATATGCACTTGCATGTTTCACAAATTTCTTCAAATGAAAATTGGTATACATATCCTCCACTCATGAGATTAAGGAGATCACTCCACTCATCCCTAATTGTTCTAAGTAAGAGTCAATTTAGTGTGTCAAATCCTAAATGATGTGATTTTTCCCTCTTAACATTAAACATGAACCTATCTATGAGATCCTCAAGGCTCGCATCCTCTTTTTGGTTCATTCTAAAAATTTCTTCTCTAAGACCATGATCTTTATATTTTTCTAGAAATATCTTTTGCATATCATTCCACGATCTTATTGAATTAGTACCTAGAATCATGAACCATTTAAGAGATTTATCCTTCAATGTTGCAGGAAACAATCTCAACTTTTGAGTGTGTGACAAGTAGCCATAAGATCTAAAAAGTATCTCAGATTCAAAGAGAAATGTTTCCGGATCCTCTGTCCTCATACCATGGAAGTTGGGAAGGAAAGATGGAGGGATGTTCTTCATATGTACAATGATGTCCATATCTTGAATGGGAAACCCAATAAGATCTTCTTCATTGTCATCATATTCATACATCTCTTCTACCTTAAAAAAGTGTATGGTGATGTGGTTCTTACTGCACCACATGGTCAAGTGGGGGGCTTGGTATTGGAGAAGTATTTAATTTTTTTTTTTTTTTTTTTTTTTTTTTTCTGTGTATCCCTACTCCTATAAGGCATGGAATCAGATTATTTTTGTATTTTTCAATATTTCAGAAACAAAATGACAAATGAAAGAAGAAAATAATTCTAAAACAAAATCAAATCATCTACTAGAAACCTCCTCGACAATGACACCAAAAAGTGGTGAGACCTGGTATTGCACCAAGAGTGCTGCAACTCCTAGGGGCTGCCCTTATTTACTTTATTAACCCAGGGTTCGTACAAAATTGGAGGTGACAGTGATATATACACAAAATATGCATTCTACTCATGTCGTCCTCTTTCACTCTACGAAAGGGTGCTACTTCTAGTGGTTCTTAGTGAAGTTTGTCACAATTCAATAAAAATAAAATAAATTGTAGAAAGGAAATGACAGAAAAGAAACTAAACTAAATTTCTGAAAAGAAATGAAAAGAAAGGAAAGTAATTTAACTTGATAAAAAGAAATGGAAAAAAAGAAACTAATTTAAATCACACTTAACTTGGTCAATCTGCTAAACACACCCTACTTATCTTATGCTCTATCTACCATGCTTCTATCCATGCAGCTACGTTATCCATGACTTAATTATAATTGAATTTTTTTTTATTGCAGTCCGAAGGGAAAGGGATAATGACGCTAATGGAAGGCTTAACACACGAAACAAGGATTAGAGGTGGAAGAGGGGGTTTAAACTTTATTAAAAATTTATAGCGTAAAAATCCTTTGGAGCGGGAGGCTTTTATAAGTGCGAAGGCAGAAATGCGATGGAGGGTGGAAGTGTGATATGAGATATGCGATATTGTAATCAAAATATCATAAAGTTGGAGGAGTAGTGGAAGTGATGTTCGGGAGAGGGAGAGAAATGCGAAATGCGATGGGGTAAAAACTGCGAAATGCGAATTGCGATAGGATAAATACTGCGGAAAGCGATTTGCGATTTGTGGTGTGGAAAAGTATAAAGCAATGTCGCAATCGGTGTTTGGAGTAGTAAGTCTTAAAGGAAAAAGGGAAAATATCGAGAAATGCGAAATGTGATGGGTGACGTGGTGGTGGGACTGGTGGCAGAGTTTGACAACGATATCACAAATGGCATTGGGAGCGGTAGGTGTTAACAGGATCCAAATAAAAACTGCGATTTGTGATTTGCGATGTGGCGGAGTACAGAGAATATCACAATTGGCGTCGAGAGCAGTAAGTATTGACGAGAACCAAATAAAAAGTGTGATTTGCGATTTGTGATGAGTTGGATGATGTGGTAGAGTACGGAAAGGATATCGTAATCGACAGACAGGAGCACTAAGTCTTAAAGGAAAAAAGGGAAAAGGTTGCGAAATTTGATTACGAAAAGAGATTGCGGTAAGTTCGAATGAAAGGGTAAAGGTCGGGTTCCAATGTTTAAAGTGTTTTTTAGCATAAACGGTAAGTAGTAAGGTGGAAATGTAAAGCAACAATCACAATGAAGAATGGAAAAAGAAATGAGAGAAAATATTTTGTGATGACCGAGATGCGATAAGAGGGAAATTCAATGAGAAAAAGGGAGGAGGAAGACTTTTGATGATTTTCAAGCATTTTGTGAAAAGAAAGGAAAAATTTGCAATAAAACAAGGAGGGAAATGAAGGCACAACAATAGTGTTCAAGCATGAAAACAGTGATGGAAAATGAAGCGGGACGACTTGATGAACTCTCTGGGGCTTTTGATGCTTATTCCTGCAAACAAACTTGTGGATTCATCCACGAAAAAAAACAAAATGCATGATAAAAACAATGAACACAAAGCATTTTTTTTTGCCTGTGGGAAGGTCAACCCTGCTTGAAATCTGTTGACATAGATGAGTGGAGAAGGCTTGACCACAACTTTTGGATTTTTCCTCTACTCTATTACTCTTGTAAGTAAATGAAGAACTACACATTAGAGAACTTTGGAGGTCTAAAATGGGCCTCCTAAGAAAAATGTACAACAAAAGTAAAATTTATAAGAACCAATAGGATTTAAGATGGTGTTGTCAATCATGGGGGATGATTTACCATTTTCGAGATAAGAAAGTAAAAAGATTAAAATATAATAAAATAATCAAACTAATTTTTCAACTTATCTCTCTAAGGTTTTACTCAAATTTTGACTGGGAGCACTCATTGGATGAAAAATTTAATTCCTTATCCAAGGATTACCCATGTTGCATACTTTCGATGGACCCTGCTACACAAAAAATGAGAAATACATGAAAAAACGTGATTGCAATCATGTTTTTCATGTATTCCTCATTTTTCGTGTAGCAGGGTCCATCGAAAGTATGCAACATGGGTAATCTTTGGATGAAGAATAAAATTATGCATGCAAAGAGTGCTCCTGCTTGAAATTTGAGTAAACCCATAGGGAGATAAGGTGAAAATACAAGTTGAAAAAGTAGTTTTTTCTTTTTTCCCACTAAAATTTGATGATGTAATCAAATATTATTTTATTTTTTCCACAATTTTTTTATAATTTCCTTAGGAACCCATTTTAGACCTCAAAATTCCCCTAATGACAACAAACTAAAAGAAAAAAACTAATCAATGAAACTATTAGAAGAAAATATAACTAAATGGTAGAAGAAAAACTAGCTAAAAGACAGAAAGGAAAGAATGAAAATAGCAGAGAAGATGAGGCACATGGGTTGGGCCCTAACCCACGAGCCCAACTCTCTGGAAATAAATCAGTAAAATGGAGTCTGTCTACTCATTTCAGGAATAGAATAGCCTCGTTACATTTCTGAAATTTTTATCATTGAGTACAATAGGAAAAAGCTTAATAGGTTGCAACAAAAGTTCTGAATGGAATCGAATCCCCCAGAATCGACCGGAATTAACCCTCATTATCTCCTAATAAGATTTTTTGTTTCTACATGGAAACTACCAACAACTCCCTTAAAAATAGTGATTGAGTCCATTTTGACTTTAATTAAACCATAGATTGAGTGTACTTTGGTCTTCGAGTTGCTTGGCTTCCTTTGATAGTTAAGGAGGGTGGACAACCCCCTTGAATATCTGCAATATTTCTCAATAATTCCCTGATATTGTGCTCATTTATTCTTCAATCTTGATTTTCCAGCGGCAGGGAGAAAGTCCCTAAATTATCTCCTTCTCCAAATTTGCATAATCTGCCCAATATTCTCATAATATTCTACAAAAATAACCAATATTAGGCATAAATATGAAATTACCTTTAAAACTTCCTAAGAACATATTAAGCATAAGAAAACATTATTAAGTGCATAAGGAGAGATTTAATATATTGTTTTATATGCATAAGGAAGGTAGATGGGCCTAAGAAAGGTTATATGGGCCTTAATTTAAGTCTAATTTAGAGGACCATTAGTGCTCTTTAAATATATTGTGGAAAAGTATCCAGCACACCTGAGAAAATACATTATATCATCCATGTAGGGTAAAGGAAACTTGTACCTGATGGTTAATTTGATAATATCTTTGAAATCAATGCACATTCTCCAACCTCCATATTTTTTTGGACTCAAGACAGCTGACACAAAACATGGGCTCAAGCTCTCTTTGATTAGTCCTTTTTTTAACAATTCCTCATATTCCTTTCTAATTTATTAATTTTCTCTAGGGTTCATTCTATATACTTCCTTTTTAGATAGAATAGCTCCTAGGATTAAATCTATATGATGGCTAATGCTTCTTACAGGCGGTAAGGAATTTAACAACTCATCAATAATAACATTAACAAATACATCTAATAATGATTGTATTTCAATGGTAACTTATTTATATTTTTGTGGGTAAGGAAAGTTCGAGGCTTACCAATTACAATGAATTACACCTCCTCTTCTCGGCTGAATTGATGTAGCAACTCTTTCCCAGTCATCATTAACATGCTCGAGCATGCATCCTCTTTTTTTCCTTTCTCTTCCAATGGTAACAAAACGTTCTTGCAATTGTACTTCTTGAAAGAGTAGGTGTTATTTCTCCCATCATGAATATCACCTTTTTCATACTGCCATGAATTTCCTAATAAGACATGGAAAATGTCCATAGAAATGATGCCACACAACACCTCATCCTTGTAGCTTCCAATTTGGAATTCCACCTTGCTTTGTTCGTTGAATAAAATATAATTCCCCTTTTGTAGTCATGTCACCCGATCAGGAGTGCCATCCTTTGCAACCCTAATTTCTCCACCATTTCCACATAAATTTTTTTGTCAGTGATACTACTATCAATAATTACTTTGTAACATTTCCCCTTGGCTTTTGCACACTGTTCTAAATAAATTCCTCCAATGTGTTGGGTCTTCCTTCACCTTTTATCGTGTAATTAAAATCCTCTTCAGCATTAGAGTCTCACCCAGCTCAAGGGTTTCCTCTTTTAATTTTGTTATTGCTGCATCATCCATAGCTTCTATAACATATAATCCTCTCTGTCTTGCTGATTTATTTTCAGGATAGTTCCATGACATATGGCCTGTCTTTCCACATATGTAACATATAAGTTCCCTATATCTTCCTTTGCCTCTTGGGAATATCTTCCACCCCTTTACTCTCCTAAGTTTTGGAGATTGATTTCTTGAACTCCTTGATTATTCTCTTCGAGTCTAGTCTCTTCCCCTATTGAGAGACCCATTCCCTCTAGCTAGACTCCTTCCTCTGCTACATTCGATCGAATTCCTAGCTAAATTTTCCTCTACCCTTAGTGTTAGTTGGTAGGAATCCTCCAATGTATTCATGATTAAGATGATTATTTCATCTTGAATTTCAAGTATCAAGCCATTTATGTACCTGACCATCTTCTCCACATCTTCTTTGATGTGACTTTCTATTATATTCAACTTGTAGAACTCTGTATATTCTTTCATTGTCATGAATTTATGCTTCATATTTTGTAGCTATCTAAATAGATTTAGTTGGTAATCCTTGGGCATAAATTTTATCTTGAATTCAACCACCATCCCATCCCAAATTTTAATCTTTGATTTTCCTTTTTTTCTTCGGTATTCTTGCAACTCATTCCACCACAGTGCTACATGTCCTCTTAACTTATTCACAACTTAATTGACCTTATTTTCCCCATCAACGTCCTCATAATCAAAATAATTGTTGAGAGTGCTGATCCAATCCAATAACTCTTCCAAATTCATATTTACTTCATATATTGACACTTCCATTTTGGTCTGGACCTAACCTTGGTGACCAAATTAATTAGCTGTTCATATGGATTCTCTCTTCCTTGAGTTATTTCTTCGTCTTCCTCATAATTCATGTCCTCACTCTGATTGACGTCCCCTGCATTATGTTCTTATCTCTAGGTGGTTTCCATGACCTTTTTCCTTGGATAGATATGCCTTAGCTCCAATCTCCAATAATGATTCGTCCCATGCCCTTCTTGACTTCCTCTTCTAGGAGACATATTCCTAGCCCAATCTCAACAATTTTTCCAGATTCACTTGTAGTTGAATACTTTTTTTAGAGTTCAAAACCACTCTTTGATACCAAAAATAATGTAGCGACAACATGGTCCTTTTTATTTTTCATAAATTTTTTTGAAACACAAATCTACTAAAAAGCTCTTCTAGATGATCTTGTTCCACATTCTCTTCATTGGAAAAAAACTATTGTAAAACTCCCTTTTCTTTGTCTTAAGAAACTAAATAAAGCCCATAAAGGAGAAGCCATGTACAATCACAAGCCTCAATGTTTTCATGATGTATTGGGAATTGAGATCCCCAATAGATCAACCAGAGATTAATCCCAAACTAGTGTATGACTTGACTGTGTCAACTCTGTGCCAATTAGGTTGGACTCGACTTGGAATCAAATTTAGTCCCTATTCTATTTGCAAAGAGTTATGTTGATTTCCTAATTTCCAAATACCTGGCAAAAACAACACACAAGGTCGGGGTCAGACTGTGTTTCACTTTGATGGAGCGGAAGAGGGGTTGGAGGGTTGACCTCCAACTATGGTCCCACCATCTTAAATATCAATGTGTGGGAAAATTCCACCTTAAGAACGTCTTCTATATGCTGGGTTGCCTTATGTTAATGATACTAACAATATCTCTACCTTTGTAATAAATATCCACACTCAAAGAATTAAATAAAAGAGTCAAGCTTTAGCGAAAGTTCTAACATCAATGAGACATGAAGGAAATCTGTTCAAACCGTAAAGAAGTCAGCTCATTCATTTTTCTCCGCAATGATGTCTTCCTCAAAAATAAATTTTTGATTCCTCTTGATAAAGCATTGGTTCACTCTTTCTAAAATAACCCTGGTTTATGTCATTTAAGAGATCTCCATTATTTGGTAGCTAGCAAGAGACCACACTACCATCTAGTTTATTTCACAAAAAAATTATTTGGTGCATAACTCTATACTTCAAGAAATAATGCACAAAGAATAACTTAAATGAAATATGATAGTAATAAAACTTACAACAAAGCTTTAATACATAAAAGAAATCATTCATTTATTTTAATTGATCTTCCCTTGTCCCCGTGAGTGTAGGTTTTAACCCTGTATAGAAATTATTTGCAAATGAATTCTTAAAAATATAAAATAAACAACAGCCAGAGCATAAAACATAAAACATATATAGAAAAAGAATTTTACCCTGGATCCAAAATCAGGACTATCAGCTTGATTTTTCATTATATTACTTTTAGTGTTACAAAAAATATATATACATGCCGAAGCACTCATAAACCCCAATCCATTAACCCTAGATTAGAACATAACCATAGTTCCCTTTACCGGATCTACAAAATACCAGGGGTAGAACACCATCATTCCCCAAAACCATATGCAAACCCATGCACAAAACCATAGGTGGGTCCGTCCACCTAAAATAGGGTCCAATTTTTTTTTCCTGAGGCACTGCACCTGACCCCATAACCCCTGGATAGGGGGGATGCCTCCCCCCCTGTGACCGCCCCGCTATGCCTGGTGCAACGAATAGGGAGGGGTTGTCGCCCCCCCATGCGCGCGACTATTTTTGGAAAGAATATAATACACACACAACATTGAGGCTCCAAACTTACATATATTTTTGTAGTACAATAAAAGAGGAATATATTTTAATAGAACATAGGTATGCCGGAAAAAATGACTATTCTAAATTCCTTACATATATTTATATAATATAATAAAAGAGGAATATATTTTAATAGAACATAGGTATACTAGAAAAAACAACTTTTCCAACTTCAACAACAAACCTTTTTCTAGAAGAAACTACTTAAGAAACAAAACATTTGTCCCATAAAAGGAACACATTTAATACCAGTAAAGAAACAACCTATCCTAGCAGTCCCTCTAGGGACCCTTAAGAAAAACTAACTACGAGGTGCCAGGATAGGGAGTGGAGTGATGCTCTCGCATCAGGTGCCCCGACAGATGGAGAGCCAATGAAATTGGTGTATGTACTCTTAGGGGATTAAGGTTATGAAAAAAAGAGGGTTCCAATGGGATATTTTCATAAGTGGCAGTTATTCTTGTTGACCTATGGGTTGTGACATCATAGTAAATGCACATCATGGGTACATGTGGAATATTTCTAAATGGATGATCAAATTTATGGATATGTGTTTATGAGATTACAACATAAAATCACTTTCTTAGGACAACTATACTAACATGACGTGGACTAAGACAACTGAGAGGCACACAAATGCAGACGGAAAATACCCCATAGTTGTTGCACAAAAGAAAAAAAATATAACCTATAGAAACCTTAACCAGTAATAAACAGTATAGAGAGGTAATAAACTCCAGAAATATAGTTATGAGAAATTCATGAGTGAGGTGTGTCGGGAGGAATATGGTTGCATGACTTGCTGATGTGATTTTCTTGTTGTCCTTCATTGACCTTGAGCATGGCCATGCTACTTCTTGTTTTGACTTGAAAATTTTATGATGGTTTCTTTTAATTTTTCCTTTTTTGTTTTGGTCTTATGGATTTTTGGGTGTGAGAAACTAAAAGGAAAAGAAATATGGGATAAGAAAAACCTTGATCAAGACTTATGCATAAAAAAAATGGAAGAATAATTAAAATGAATATGATTGGATCCACTTGAACAAGAGATAATGATATAATCACCATGAAAGAGGTATGGAAAGGAAATTTCTCTAGAGAAAAAATATTGTTTGGCTGTGGTATATTTGAGATTGTGGAATTATGATGTTGTTTAATGTGACAGATCATTAACTACAAGCCAACATGAGTGACAAGGTAATGGAATATTCCGTCGATGATGACAATAATAATAATAATAATAATATGATTATAGTGATCATATAAAAGTGGAATTTGTAATTCTCATTTTTGAGATTATTGTGCTTATATTGATATTGTTGATCCTTGTTGGGTGCATGAATGAAAATTGACAACATCTGTTTAGCAAAGGTAGAGGCATCCTAAAATTGAATATTGAATTTGAACATAGGAGTGAGATTTACTCTTGAAATAAGGCATCACCACGTTAAAGTGAAACATAAGTACTTTGGGCTTGAGAAATCCACCCAGAATATTGAAGATGAATTGAGAAGGATATTTCCTATGTTATTTCAACAAATATGGGTACCTAGAAACACTAAGGATAGTGCCCCATTTTAAGGGGAGTGGAGATGCAATACCCATGGAAATAATTAAGGGAATTTTATGTAGATATTATGTTTAATTTCAATACTAAAATAATAAATTATGTTCCATATTAATCTTTTTAGAAATATGTTAAAGACTGACACGAGAGATTAACCCCTAACAGTAAGAAAAATAGTAGAAGTCAGTTATGCCTACAGGAATAGTAAGAAAAGAGAGAAAAAATTCCTCCTTAAACAAGCCACAAAATAATGGACATTACTGGAGAAAATTTTCATGTGGTGGATTATGTTACAAGGAACTATGGAAGATAAAGACAATTTCCTTGAAAAAGGTTACCAGAGGGAGAGAAAGACTGATTGAACCCCAAAAAATTAGCAGGATGCGGCTCAAAATGTGAATTGATACAAATGTTTATAAATAGTTTTCCTAATAACTAAGGTGGAGGTTGTGGGGAGCTGACAGTGAGTTAGTTCAAGACTGGGAGGATTGTTGAAGCCTTTAACCTATTCCTGAAAGGACCTATATAAGTATATGTGTTTTATTGAAGAGCAAAATGGGAATATTAATGTTATAAATGTGCAATGATGATTAGTAAATATATTTTACTATATAATTTAGAAATATGAAGTGATAAAATATTATGTATATGCATACTATGGCTGAAGATAAATGATTGTTTATCATAATGTGAAAATGTGTTTGTATAACTTGGTGTTGTAGATAAAGAGATGTTTGTAGGTGTAGGGTACAAATTTATGGTAGTCTCTGGAGATGAGAAAAGAATATTGTGAAGTTTACCATAAATAAATAAAGATATAATAAGAATAGAGAGATAGTTTCTTGAGGATTAGAACTTAAAAGAATTCAATCTCTCTCTCTCTCTCTCTCTCTCTCTATATATATATATATATATATATATCTGTGTGTGTGTGTGTGTGTGTGTGTGTAAACATAATATTAAGGCTTGATAAGGGTTTATGCACATGTTAGTTGTGCATAAATGTAGCAAACATATAACAATTTGTAGGTCAATCACAACAATTTTGAACAAGAGAGTGTTAGGGCATAGAATACTGATGCAATACCCCATTACAGGGGGTTTACTAGGTCTCTGACCTAATAATCTATACATAAGTACCTAAATATGTAGTCAATACTATTAGGTTATAGTAATAGCTATGTAGAGTCAAATATGAATACTACATTTAAAATAATCACACAAATGCAACAGAGAAACCTTATATATGCAACATATTAGGAAGAAAAATAATACATGCATAGACATTCAGTTAAAATGCTTAGTATGAAGCACTGTCACTTTGTATAGATACTATAAATACAATGAAGATCCAAAATTGATGTTTAATTTAATTTACAGTAGAATTTTCAGGAAGGTAAGCATGAGATGCAAATAGAGCCACATATGTCCTCTAAAAATATATGCTAGTTCAAGCTAAATAGCAGTCCAAATCATAAATGAACATTAGAACATGAAAACATGTGAATGTTATGAAAATATATATATTCAAATAGTAATTTTATTGCGTTGAAAGGTTTTAAAATGGTTATCTTAGGCACCAGTCTTACAATAGTTTCCAGAAAATAAAAAAATACATCCTCAAAGGGAAGGAAAGGCTTGCATGCGGAGTCTTGTTTAAGATTCAATGTATAGAGTATACATACTTCATAAATTGGGTTGTGTGCTTGAATATATTTATTAATGTAAATTGGGCTACGACTAACTTAAAAATGAGAAATTGAGAAACCCCAATGGGTTTTCAATCAAGAATAAGAAAAAGATCCGGGACGATAAGAATAACCGAGCACAAAGAAGAAATTACAAAATAAAATTAGCACTTGTAGCCATGGATGTTGAGCCAATAACCAACGATGTGTAATTAATTTATTTGTGTTCTAATACTGATTCTACCAAGGCATCACATTTTTAAGACTCAACTATAGAGAAGAGAAAAATGGGGTTTTGTTACTGAACCTCTGTGGAGTATAAGTTTTTTTTCAAAGAAGAAAGAAAACCCAAGCTAGATTAAAAGTGTTTCATCCATAATATTTACTTCTAAAAAGTCAAGAAGGGCTATCAAGATCTCTACATATGAACCATAAGCTAACCCTTATCAAGGAGAATGCATATAAAATGAAAAACAATTTATAAAGAAGAAAAAAAGGGCTACCTTACATAATGTGATTTGGGGGCTAGGGTTTGAGAATATACAAGAAGGAAAATTTGTTGACCAAACCTTGGAAGGGTTGGAATCACACACAATACTTAATGAAATTCTGGTGCCGCAATGATAAATAAAATTCTTGTGTTATCAAAACTTTTTCAGAGGGAACCAAACCTCCGTTATTGCTTCCTTGTTATACTCGAACTCAAGCACGGGGAATTTAGCTTCAATTAATTATAAATTAAACAAATTGAAGGATAAACTTTTCAGAAATATTGAAAAATTACTAGTTCTGCATATGTATGTTATAGGTACAGGTTTGTGTTGTTGAATTTATTTTCTATTCATTGTCATCTTTTTTATCATGGTTATATTTATATTTTTTTTAGTAATTGTATATTCATTTTCTTCAGATATGAGTGGCAGAATAGATGTTCAACACATATCCATGGTATCCTATGGTTGCAAGGCACTCTTGACATGGAAATACTTGATTAGTCAAATGCTTCTGATGTTCAACTTGCAAAGATATTATTTGACAATTATGTAACTACATGGAATCCACCGGACATACATCATCGCAACATAATGATTCCAAGAAGCCTCAATGATGACCCTTGGCTATTGAATACTTATCAAATTTTCTCTTGAAATCCTCATAATGATTATGAAGCATTGTTAAACCATGTCCAAAGGCACACAAAGTGTAGTGTAGATTATTGTTTGCGAAAAAAGGGCACTATTCACACATGTCGGTACAATGATCCATGGGATATTTCTGAGAAATCAAGATTGTTCATATATGATCAAGGAAGAAAAAAATATGACCCGGTAAAAAATGATGATAGGCTCAATGTATATAACATTGAGCTTATAACAATGTGGCATGCAAATGTTGATAGCCAACCTGTGCTTTCTCTATATGTTGTCCTGAAATATATTGCTAAGTATGCATCAAAAGCACAAAAAAGGTCTGAAAGTTACCATGATATATAAATATAATTTCAAATTATATTTCCTCTAAGGATCATGATTTATGTGCTTATAGAAGGTTTCTTACAAAAATGATTGTTTACCGTGACATTGGAGCACAAGAAACATGCCATATGTTGCTTAAGCTACCTATTGTTGTTTGTAGTCTAAAATTTGTTTCCTTAAATCTTGGAATAAATGTTTTCAAGAAAATATCAAGGGATGGCATGCAATTCTCATTAGAGAATACTCTTTTTCAACATTATTAGAAGAGGATTTTTTTCCTTGAACATATATCTTTGATAGAGACAACAAGATATTGGACATTTGATAGCAAGCGTAAAAATATCCCTAGAAGCCTAGAGATGTTCATGCTATTGTTTGGGTTTGGCCAAAGTTTTATTATATTCCTGGTGAGGGTTCAACCAAATTTTAAACCTTTTTCTGGACACAATTTCTTTTGTACAAGACATTTCATGACATATGTGTGAATATTGGGCTTTTAGCTAAAATTATTATTGAAAATTGGAGGAATTTTTGATATCGAGCATGGCATGTTGATCAAAATCCATCAATTGTTGACAATACTGAAGATGGAGAAGATGGTGATTTTGCTAACCATGAAATGAATCTTGAAGATGATTTTCAAGAATGACATATTTTTCTCGCTTGGTTCCACCAAATAATGTGGATGTTTATGATCTTCACACCCTTGGTCGAAGGGATTTGGATATATCCTATGACTGGAAAAACACAACTATTTCTAATGATGTTTCTAAAGAAGCTATTAATTTTATAAGGAATGGAAAATCAAGGGGTGATATTGTTGAACTTTCAAATAAAACATTTGCATCTCCAGATTCATTGGCAGAAAAACAATGACTTTCATTTGAAATTATTTTAAGGCATTTTGCTTAATATGAGATTCATGAAGCTCTTCTTATGATTGTTCAAGGCATTACAGGCACTGACAAGTATTTCCTTATCCATTTTATTTTTGAATCTCTCTATAATTTTTCAAGTAATGGAGGAAGTCCTTTGCTTCTTCTTGCCTCGACAAGAATAACTTCTTTTAATATACATGCAAAAGCAATACAATCAACTCTAAAAATTCCAATTAAATATATGAAACCACTATAGGGGAAATCACTAGTAGTATTCCAAGAAGAAATGAGGTATATTTGATATATATTGATTGATGAAATGAGCTTTATATGATCAATGTTATTCATGAAAATAGATGCATGATTACGAGAAGCATATCCAGAGAAAAAGAATTTTCCTTTTGGTGGCAGATCCATCATCCTTGTGGGTGACCTTGGCCAGATACCTCATGTTAGAGATAAGACTTTGTATGCAGGTAATACAATAGGGAAATTGTGGTGGAAAAATTCAACATTATTGTCACTCTTGACACAATATTTCACCAACAAGGGAATAATGATAAACAATATTGTCTTTGTAGAGTCCTCAATAACATAAAAAATGCAAAACTTTTTCTTAAACATTGGGCGTTTCTTATGTCATGGGTTGATATGATGTTACATCTTAGAGAAAGTGATTTATTTAATGTAGCAGTTCACATGTTTCCAAAAAATAATTTGGTGTCCTTCCATAATAGGCATACATTAAAATCATTAAATTCTCCAATTGCATGATGTATTGCTAAGAATTCAAGGTGTTCAAAATTTAGTGGTGCTGATGATGATCAATTAGACAATGATGTTTTGTTGTGTCATTGTCAACGTGTTATGTTGACATGTCATTTTTGGGTTGAAGTTGGTTCGGTGAATGGTGCACTTGGTTGTGTGAAGGATATATTTTAAATGACTACCTTTAAGCCACCTCAGCTTCCAATGTTCACAAGAGTTGTTTTTGATAAGTATGTTGTTGTTCCATTTAATACAAGCAATCCAAACCTTGTACTTATCACACTAGTGATAAGAGGAAATCGAAAACAAAATACTTTAAAGATGGCATGATGGTGTGAAACCAGCTCCAAAAATAGAAGAAAAGATATATCAACGCCTTATAAATAAGCCACTTTGAGGGGGAAACCTCTAATACATTACATGAATGAAAAATTCTTGGATGATACAAATTACAAAACCTCCTTTCTATATATAGGAGTCCATGGGGCCACAATGTAATCCTAGCTAACCTAACAATAATAATGTAAGGGCACAATAATAACAATATGGGGGTTACAGGGGTACAACAATAACAATAAGTGGGGCTACACTAACATAATAAGGGACTACACTAGTAATATAGGGACCTAACATGCCCCTCTCCTTCAAAAAAGTGTTGTCCTCAACCCTTGACTAGCTCTGGATGCTTATGTATAAAATTATCATCCTCCCATGTAGAATCTTTAGTGGGTAAGTTCTTCCACTTAATCAAATACTTTGAAATTGATCGATTTCGTAGCTTTCGAGTTCTTGTTTCCGTGATTGTTTTAGGTTCCACTATGATTTTTCCTTCCTCATCAAGTTCTGAAAATATTGTTTGAATTGGAATATTTTCACCTATAACCTTCTTTAAGCATGAAACATGGAAAACTGGATGCACTCATGAAGAAGCAGGAAGCTCCAATTTGTATGCCATAGTACCAATATTTTGCAACACATTGTAAGGACCATAATACTTTGGTGATAATTTATTATCCTTCTTAGCTTGATTGAGGGACATTTGTTTGTATGGTTGCGGCCGTAAAAATACCTAGTCTCCTACATCAAAACTTCTCTCGCTGCGATGTTGATTTGCCTGTTGTTTCATTTGATTTTGTGCCAAATTCACGTTATCTTTTAAGAGTTGGAGAACTTCTTGTTGATGCTAGATGTGATCTTCCACTGCTTGAACCTTCAAATTTTCTCTTAAATATTCCACGCCCTTATTCAAAACTTCCATGTCATTTTTTGTTACTCTTTGCGAGAGCGAAATTTTTTGCACTTTCTCTTGTAATTTTGATATGTCATGTTTCCATTCTTCGTCTTCACGAGTCATAGTAGAGCCTTCTAAAGGCTTAATGGGTGTTGAATTATTTTTATGGGCCATTTGAGAATCCAATACTGATATATATTCTACAATATGCCCTTGGAATCAATTCAACTTGATTCTTCAAACAAGACTTATGCAATTCGGGAAACAAATACACACCTTTTACTTGCTTTTGAGGAGCTCGATATTGAAATTGACTTATATCTATACTTACAGATCATAAATATCTGAAATTTTTCCCTGTAGTAGTCCTCTGAAGCTTCTTTCAAATGCCACAAATCTAACTTGATTTGGATTCTTCAAGGCAAAGTTATGTCCAATCTCCCATAATGACCTAATTATGGACTGGTTCAATAGAGTGAACTTGTACGACTTTCCACGTGTCACTGTTTGCTCCTTTGGCTCTAAAATTTATAGAAAGGAAACTAGATTCCATGTACTTCTAGTCACTTTTTAGAGGATTCCAATCCAATGCTCAAAGATATAGTTATGAATATTTTCCCACGACACCTCTTTTAGATGAAATTTGGGAGTTTGCAAAATACCTAACTTCCATAGATCATATCTCTGAAAACATTACGAACCAAGCTCTGAAATGTTGCGATGATGTTCCTTAGGATTTTGGATTCATGCTCTAAAATTTTTAGCTTCTGAACCTTTGTAAAAAGAAAGTGATAGCGAAAATTCCGCGATGACCTTTTTAAGTGAAATTTAGGAGCCTGCAAAAAGCCCTAACTTCCACAGATCATATCTCCGAAAATATTGCGAACCAAGCTTTGAATTTTTTTGACGATGTTCCTTAGGATTTCTGATTTTCACTCTAAACATTTTAGCTTCTAAACCTTCGTATAAAAAGAGTTATAGCGAAAATTCCACGATGACCTGTTTGGAGCAGTGAAACCCTAGAATCCAAGTCTTTGATACCAAATGTTGTGAAACCAACTCGAAAAATATAAGAAAAGAGATGTCAACGCCTTAGAAATAAGCCAATTTGAAGGGATAACCTCCAATAAATTACATGAATGAAAAATTCTTGGATGACACAAATTACAAAACCTGCTTTCTATATATAGGAGTCCATGGGGCCACAATGTAATCTGAGCCGACCTAATAATAATAATTTAAGGGGGCAATAATAGCAATATGGGGGTTAGAGGGGTACAAGAATAGCAATAAGGGGGTTACACTAATAGTAATAAGAGACTATACTAGTAATATAGGGACCTAACACATGGGCTCTTACAATCCACAAGTCATAGGGTTTGAATTTAGAAGGAGCATCAGTTAATGTCACGAATAAAGGGTAGTAAGGACTAACCTTCATAGCCATATCAAAATTGAAATCAATAGATGGTTTACGAATTGCATCACCTTTCTCTTTTCAACACTGTGCCAAGATGAAAGATAGTGCATATGTCACAATTATGAAGAAATAAGAGGAGTGATTGAAGTCCATATCACTATGACATGAAACTATTAATACTTTTAGCTCTTTATAGATTTTTTTTTTTTTTGAATTTCTTTTATTGTCCCCTTTATCTACTTGAATATAATAATTTTTTTCATATATTAATGTGATGAAGGCACTCATCATATTCATAGTAATATTTCATAAAGTTGTTTACATCGTTTTTCATGTTGTTCAATTTACTTTTTTTTAAGTGGTTAGTTTTCTTTTGTTTACAATGAACCATTTAGAGATAAAAAACTATTTATATGAGGCAACCATTAAAAATCAAGATTGAATTCCATATCACTATGACATGCAACTAATAATATTGTGACATATTTATAGAATGTTTTTTTAATTTCTTTTATTGTCCTCTTTATATACATTTAGTATAATAATGATTTTCATATATTAATGAAATGAATTCATTCATCAGATTCATAGTAATATCGAAGAAAGTTGTTACATCATTTTTCATGTTGCTCAATTTACTTCCTTTTTTTAAGTCGCTAATGTTTTTTGTTTACAATGAACCATTCAGACATATACAACCAGTTATATGAGCCAATCATTAAAAATCAAGATTGAAGTCCATATCCATATGACATGCAACTAATAATATTTAGCAATGTGGTTTGGTGAATATGATGTGGTTTGGTTCAATGACAACATATTTTTATTTCAGATTAATATTAAAATAAAATTAATATATAAATTAACATTAATTTAAATACAAATATGTAATTACTAACAATATTAATATTTTATTTTAAACATCAAGATTAAAAAATTATGATTTCTTGTTGAATATTGTAATTAATATCAATCCTTTAATTTTATTACTCATTTCATGTGTACAATATGTATTGCTAATGAGGATTATATCCTATAAATTTTTATATCATTTGGTTCATGTAGCATTAGGTTATTTTATAGCATGAAGTTTTTAAGATTAAGTTTTTAACAATAATAAAAATGGGGTGTTATATATATATATATATATATATATATATATATATATATATATATATATATATATATATTTGTGTGTGTATTAATTTTTATTTTGTCGTCTTTCCTTTCAAATGCAAATATAGATAAAATGATGGCATCCATTATAATCAAGCGGTGGCAAATATTTCTAGACTGATAAGTTTTCTTTCGTATCTTCGGAAAAAATTCAATATAAAACATGGGTTCCATCCTGCTTTTATTGATGAACATCTTCGTGTGCTAGATGAAATGAAAATGAATGTAAAATACTTGTTGCATGTGGACATGAGGGAGGCTGGGAGGAAAACAAGAAGGGATTGGTTGGAAAGCGTTAAGTATCGTGATCATTATCCTATTGATTTGAATTGGTTTTCCTTTTGTCGTCGGTCTGGTTGTGTTTTGGAAGAGGCTATTTGATAAATGACTTTTGATGGAGAGTTTCAAGTCCATTTTTGTAGTGATATTTTTTGATGTAAAGACAACAAAAAATATATGTTAATTTCAATGTTCTTTCTTTGGTCGCACTGATGGTGGAATTTAATATCACTTTAGTTTATTAATTAATTCAATTTATAATATTAACAATCATTAAGGTTGACTGATCACTTGGGGTTTATAATATTATAATCATGTGAGTTTATCAATATTTTGTGTTTAAAATATTAAGTCGTAGGCTTTATTAAACTCTTGTTTTTTTAATATTTATCCCTTGGCCTTAGATCCCTTAGGTTATTAATATTTATCCCTTGGGTTCACCAATTCCTTTGGTTTATAATATTTAACCCTTGGGTTTATTAGTTCTTTAGGTTTATACTATTAATAATCCCTTGGGTTTATTAATCTCTTGAGTTTAAAATATTAATTTTTAATGTTTATTAATTTCTTAGGTTTTTGAGTTTAAAATATTAATTCTTAGGGTTTATTAATCTCTTTAATTTAAAATATTATTTCTTAGCATTTATTTATCTCTTGGTTTATAATATTAATATTTATCCCTTAGATTTATAACATTTTTTATTTAGGTTTAATAATTTATTGGGTTTATAATATTAAACGTTTAGGTCTATTTGTTCATTAACTTTATAATATTAATAATTCATTTGGTTTATCATTTAATCCCCTGGTTTTATTAATCCCTTCAGTTTAAAATATTAATGTTTATTTCACGGTTTATAATATTCATCTAAGGGTTTATATATTTAAGAGTTTATAATATTAATCTCTTAGGTTTAATATTATTCCCTTAGGATTATAAACCCTAGGTTTTTTAGTATTAATCCATTGGGTTTATTATTTCATTGGGTTTTTAATATCAATCCATTGGGTTATTGATCCTTTAGTTTATTAATTCATTAGGTTTATAATATTAACAATCCCTAAGGTTGATTGATCGCTTCAGTTTATGATATTAATAATCATGAGAGTTTATCATTCATTTGTATCTAAAATATTAATTCCCAGGATTTATTAATATCTTTTGTTTTTAATATGACTCCATTGTGCTTTTTGATCTCTTAGGTTTTTAATATCTATCCCTTGGGTTCACAAATTCCTTGGGTTTATAATATTAAACCCTTGGGTTTATTAGTTCTTTTGGTTTATAATAGTAATAATCCCTTGGTTTATTAATCTCTTGAGTTTAAAATATTGATTCTTAGGGTTTATTAATTTATTTGTTTTTTTTTATATTACTTTGTTGCCTTTATTGATCCTTCGACTTTTTTAATCACTTGGGTTTATTAATAATTTGTATTTATAATATTAATTTGTTGGGTTTATAATATTAATAATCCCTTCATTTTATTGATGTTTTATGTTTATAATATTAATAATTCCTTCACTTTATTGATGTTTTATGTTTATAATATTAAAATTTCCCTCCATTTGTTGATCCATTTGGTTTATAACAATGATCCCTTCAGTTTTCTAATTCTTTGGGTTGGTAATATTAGTTCCTCCGGTTTATTAAATCCAAATATTAGGGGTTAAATATTAGTCCTACAATTTAATATTAATGCATGGTCCAATGTCACATTATGAAAAACATTGTCTCAATATGAAAATCAACCATGGAAAACCATCCTTAATCATCATTTTCCATAGTCGATCAATGTCTTCCATGGTCGAATGTCACATTGTGACAGAGCTTGTCTCAATATGAAAATCAACCATGACCAACAATGTGAGTTTCTGATTCATTTGTATTTAAACTAGAAATTGCATCAAATGTTGCAAAGGAAACACCCTAAGGAATAAATTCGAGAAGAATCGTGACATAGAAAAAATCAATGAAGATAAAAATTAGTAAACAAAATGTCATTGAAAGCTAGAAGATAAAGAGAAATCAATTACATTATGCCAAATTGATAGATTCTGTAACCTTTCGAACATATATTTCCTCTTAATATTCAAAGATGGTATTTCAAGTTCCAATAGTAAATAATTGATATATTTTCAAAAAAATCCAAGAAGTAGATGAGATAAACTAAATAAAATAATATTATTTCATGAACAATATGATGGATATATTTCCAAACCTGATTTTTCATCACAACGTCACATGTTTTAGACATCATTACTTTTTAGATGAAAATGAGTGAGACACAGCTCCGAATTATTCATAACATCTAGTATAAAATATGCAACTTTGATGGGAAAATCTAGTGCAGTGCAATTGATCATGTTCTATATCTCCAATGTTTCCTCTAAGAACACTATATTTGAAATTGTAAAGAAGCATTTTGAATTGCCTTGACACTAAAAATAGACTATTTTAGTATTTTTCATTTCCCCTCAACAGTACAAGATTTACATCTCTTGGTGGCCAAAATTCTAATTTTTATTATAAATTCTTGTATATATCATCGATTTATATTGACAATGGAAAAAAACCATTGTAAAAATTTACATGGTAAAGAAAAATCTACATGATTGAAGACATTGATTATTCACACAATCCAATAAACCACCAACCACCTATATTTAAAATTTACCTTAACTACACAACAAAAATTTATTAAAAAAAAAAAAACCTAGAAGTAGTCTTATGAGTATCACAATGATTGTCTGTTGGCTTTCGACAATGATTTTTAATTGGAATCGTTTTTCATTAATCGACAATGGGATGATAAAAGAACCATTAAGAAATTCAGTCCGGTAAAAAAAACACGTTCATATGAAATTATGAATTAATCCAATTAACTGATATATGATGTTAGGTCCCTATATTACTAGTATAGTCCCTTATTGTTGTTAGTGTAACCCCCTTATTGTTATTGTTGTACCCCTGTAACCCTAATATTTTTATTATTGTACCCTTACATTATTATTGTTAGGTCGGCTAGGATTATATTGTCACCCCATGGACTCCTATATATAGAAGGAGGTTTTGGTCATTTGTATCATCCAAGAATTGTTTATTTATGTAATTTCTTGGAGGTTTCCCCCTCAAAGAGGATATTTATAAGGCGTTGATCTCTCTTTTATTCTATTTTTGGAGCTGGTTTCATAACATTTGGTATCAGAGCTTTGGATTCTAGCGTTTCGCTGCTCCAAATAGGTCATCGTGGAATTTTTGCAATAAATTTTTTTTCTACGAAGTTTCAAAAGCTGAAATGTTTACAGAGAGAAGCCGAAATCGTGAGGAACGTCGTGTAAAAATTTTAGATATTGGTTCAAAATATTTTTGGAGATATGATCTATAGAAGTTAGGATTTTTTCAGGCTCCCAAATTTCAGCTAAAACAGGTCATCATGGAATTTGCGCTTTAAATTTTTTTCTACTAAGGTTTAAAAATTGAAATTTTTATAGAGCGAAGAAAAAATCTTGAGAAAAATCTTGTAAAAATTGCAGATCTTGGTTCGCAATATTTGCGGAGTTATGATATGTGGAATTTAGGATATTTTCAGTCTCTCGAATTTCATCTCAAAGAGGTGACTGTGCGAAAGTAGTCATACATCCCTCTCTGAGGGTCGAATTGGAATTATGTAAAAAGCGGCTACAAGTACACATAACGTAGTCTCCTTTGTATCAATTTTAGAGCTGAAGGAGGAAACAGTGACACGTGGAATGTCATACAAGTTTTCTCTGCTAAACCAATCCATAATTAGGTCATTATGGGAGATTAGGCATAACTTTGTCTTGAAGAATCCAAATCAGGTCAGACCTATGGCATTCGAAAGAAGATTCAGAGGGACACTACAGGGCCGAATTTTAAATATTGAAGATCTAAAATCACAGATATAATTGAGTTTCAATATCGAGCTCCTCAAAAGTAAGAAAAAGGTGTGTATTTGTTTTTTCAAATTGCTTAAGTCTTGTGTGAAAAATTAGTTTGAAGTGATTCCAAGGGCATATTGAAGCATATATATCTGTATTGGGTTCTAAAATGCCACCAAAAAAGAATTTAATACCAATTAAGCCTTCAGAAGGCTCTACCATGACTCATGAATAGGAAGAAGCATAACATGACATATCAAAATTACAAGAGCAAGTGCACCAAATTTTTCTCTTGCAAAGAGCAACAAAAAATGAAATGGAAGTTTTGAAGAAAGGCATGGATGGTTTGAAGAATGGCATGGAAGCTAATATGGATGGCATGGAAGCTAAGATGGATGACATAGAAGCTAAAATCGATGAAAAAATGAAATATAACATGGAAGACATGAATAATGATATAAAAGCAGACCTGGAAGGTTTAATGACAAGGTTAATACAAGAAATGATTCTTAATGATGGAGAGATAGTAGAGGAAACTCATGATGAGAAAAAAATGAATGTTAATCATGATTTCATAAACTCTAATGTTTGATTGAAGAACCACCATATTCCAAAGATGGATACAAGGAAGTTTGATGGCAAGGATCCTGTAACATGGATACTATAGATGCAGCAATATTTTGATCTCAATAATGTGCAAAACACACAAAAGTTATGCATTGCAACTTTACATTTAGAACAAAATACATTTTTTATGGTATTGATGGCTTTGCTCCCATAAAAAATTTGTCACTTGGTCAATTTTTACGGAGGAAATGATAGCACATTATGAGGATACAAGAAGCAACACCTTCTCTAGCTAATTGATAAATCTCAAACAAAAGGGTTCATTGGTGGAAAATATTGTGGACTTCCAAAAATTGAATATAAGGGTAACTGATATTCCAGAGGAACACATGATTGATGTCTTCATAGGGACTTTAAAGGATAACATCCAACATGAAGTTTGCATTTGGGAACCTACTTCATTGGAGAAGGCATTTAGGTTGGAAAGAAAAATTGAATGTAAAATTATGGTGACAAGGAAGCCTACCACCCACATCTATAAATATTAAAGTGTTGCTACTCCTAGAATTCCACAACCTACAAGGTTGACACTACAACAACTAGAAGAGAAAAGAGAAAAAGGGCTTTGCTACAGTTGTGATAGAAAATACACTAAAGGTCATAAGTGTGTTGAGAAGAAATTATTATAGATAGATTGTGAAGAGGAGGAAGAAAATGAACAAGAAAATTCAAAAGAAGAGGATATGCACCAGGAAAAAACCCTAGAAGAAGAAGAAATGAGTCCGACCATATCATGTAATGCATTGGCAGGAATTACCACTCCTCAAACTCTCAAGATAGAAGGAAATATCAAGAAGAAAAAGGTAATAGTGTTGATTGATTCGGGTAGTACTCATAATTTTATTCATTGTAAGGTAACCAAGGAACTGAATTGTTTCTATACCCAACACCATAATGTCAAGTGATGGTTGCAAATGGAGGAACTATAAATTTCCCTGGAAAATGCCATAATATCAAGCTAACCATGGGGGAATATGTATTGAATAGTCCAATGCTTTACATTCCAATGGGAGATGCTGATGTTGTACTAGGAGTAAAATGGTTACAATCTTTGGGGACAATAGCTTTTAATTTTCAAGAACTTTTCCTGAAATTTTTTTCAAAAGGAAAGGAAATCGAATTACGGGGTATCACAGGGAATCTAGGAAAGATAATAAGCTCTAATTTCATGACAAATATTATAAATAAAGAACAATGAGGTGTAATTACACAATTATTCTCACTAGAAGTTTCAACATCAAAATCACCTATTTCTCCAGATCTCCATAAAGTCTTGGATAATCATGTTGGAAATGTTGTCATTGATGGAAAAGAGAGAAACATAGAATCAGAGAGAGGCAAAGAGAGAAACATAGAAGCAGAGAGATCTGAAGAGCTGCAGAGGGCCGAGCAGCAGAGACAGGGCCATTTGAAGAAGCAGGGCAGCAAAAAGAAGCAACCCAGGTTGCAGAAAATATAGAGAAATAGAGAAACGGTCCTGCACTGACATGCACTGCTTGTGCACTGTCATGCACAGTTACTGTAAAAAGGGTATTGGTTTGGTGTTGGTGTAAAAGGTTCGAACCCTTGTTATAATATTATAACACGATGTTCGGAAGATTTAAAGACCGAAAATGGTGTATGTCAAAACCTTAAATGTGTTTCACTATTTTATATTAAAAAAAAAAGCTCGGGTATTGTTTAACAAAGAGTTGGGTGCAGTGAACTTGTAGGCACAGTAAAAAGGGAGTCCAAGGTTGATCGGACCTTGAAATCAAAGTGTGAATCTGATAGAGCTGTGTGTTTTAACATGTGGAAGCGCAGTGCTGAATTGTTGGTGAAACGAAGTTATAACACAAAGAATTGAATTGTTGATAGTGTGTGGATGGAACCTTGAGTTAATAAGTGGAACCCTGATTAATGAACAGTGAAAGTGGTTTCAGGATCAAACCAAGTAGTATCACGTAAATTTGAAGGCGGTAAGTGGATTTCACTTTTTGAACGCAATATATGTCACTAGCTGACACGTGGAGAAGGCTGGTATTGGAAAACCACGTACATCGTGTTATTTTGGAGAATTAAAGCTCGAAACACAAAAAAAATGCGATATTCATCATATGCCATTGGATTATTGATTTGAGCACGAAAACCCTAGAGGCGTCAGATGCGAGGGGTGAATTAACCTTTGGGACCCACTTCATTGCATAATTTTTGTGGGTTAACCCTCGTGTAACTTAATCACGCGATTGCTATCGGATTTGTTGGCTGGAGCGCGACGAGTCATTCACCGTCGGATGGAAAAGTAAGTTAACTGCTGAGCCCCAATTGTTATTTTATTCATTGCGAAGGTTCAATTATATAGTGAGAAGTGGCTGTGGTCCCGAAAGAATTAACCATTGAGTCACATGTCTTGTATAGTTATTATTAACATTGATATGAGTCAAATTTTGGGTTTTAATCCAAAGGGCGAAGAATTAAGGAATTGAAATGATATGGTTTTGATAAAGGGGCGAATGCATTTGGGTAGTAAGCACTTATAATTATTATCCAGATTAAGGTTGATTGGATTTGAAGTGGCTTGTCAATATGGTGGGACCCAACATTATATGTTTGGCCCATGTTTTAATCAAAGCCCAACTCTAATATGAAGTGTTGGCGAGGTTCATACCTTGGAGGTTACGCCATATTCATTACACGATGAGTTTAACAAAAAGATAAGTAAAGTCTGGTGAGGCGAGAATTAGATTATGGTTTCAACCATAGTATTCGAATAAGTTAAAAAATGAGTTTTGGTCCAAAGTTTTCATTTTAATTATAAATGTTAGTGAAAGCGAAAATCAAAGGCTGTTATAAAGGTTATTAACATCCGAGTGGGGGCCATATTATATAACGGTTATTGATATTATAAAACATTGGATATCGATTCAAAGGATTTGAAATATGTTGTGGGCCAGAGGTTTAAGTGTATCGAGTTATATGGTTACCTGGGGTTTAATAAAGTGCAGTGGGCCAATATGGTATTTGGGCGTAATATAGAGTCTTGACGCATATTAACATATGTGGAAATGAAAGTGTTTTTTATTTTGGTTTTTTATATGACATATAGAACAATATATATAATATGAAGAGTCTTGATATGTGTTAAACGAGGATGTGGGCCCACAAGTCCCTATTGATATATGCATTATTGCATTGTTCTGTTACTAAGGTTACACATTCAGGAAATTAGATTGCCGCGTTATGCAATTGTGTATTGGATTGGTATGCAGTGACAAAAGATTCATTTTGGGGTTGAAGAAAAAGTTTTGAAGTCACTTATGAATACTCATTAAAGATAGGGTTAATATATGGTTTTCACCATAGGCTTGAAGCAGAAAAGAAATTAAAAGCTTCCGCATGCATAGTGTATGAATTTTCCTAGAAAGTGAACAGGTGAATATGCACAGAAACGGTAATGCCGGTTTGACAAGTGTACATGCAAAAAAACACACAATTGTAGTAAACAGCAGAGGTATGCAGAATAGTTACTTAACAGCAGCAGAAAAGAGAAAACCAGCAAAGCCAAAGGCCAGGAAAAGGGCTGAGTGAAATTGATGTTATTGTAACTGAAAATGTAAATGGTTTAATTGATTTTATATTGTTTATGATGCAAAGGCAAGTCTCCGGTAGGAAAACAAAACTCCACTGTAAAACAGAAATTGGTATAAATTGCTATATTTTTCTGAATGAGCTAGGCAAAGAAATGAGAAGGCAGAAGGCAAAGAGTCAGGGCTATTCACTTCGAATTACCTGTGGGATACAAATAGTCATGTGATGAACTCTATAAATGATATCACATTGATATGCATAAAGAGGTTAGAGAATGCAGAATTGAGGCAGAGAAGATAAGAAGAAGGAGGATCAGAAAGAGATGTTCTGAAAAGTCAGAGATGACTTAAGACAAATAAGAAAGTTGGAGGAAAACAGTGAAGAAGGTACAGAACAGAGTTGATATCCAAGGTAAATTAGCAAGTGTTTTCTTTTGAGAGAGTGAGGAAGTTGGAGCTTCCCTATCAAGTTGTAGCTTGATAGATGTCAGTTGTAGCTGACTGAGGTTGGAGCCTCCTGTAGGTTGGTGCCTGCAGAAAATTGATGGGAGTTGGAGCTTCCTTACAAGTTGTAGCTTGCAGAATTGAGGCTGGAGCCTCCTGTAGGTTGGTGCCTATAGAAAATCAGAGGTGAGAGGGAGTTGGAGCTTGCCTTTGCATCACAACAATAATAATATGTGGTTTTCTCCCTTTATGGGTTTCCACTTATGTTTGCTCTCTCTGTGTGTGATGTTTATGTGTTGATATGGTTTATTAAATCTGCTTAATACTTACTGCTCTCATATTAAGTCTGTTGTCACATTATCTTAATACTTGTTGCTCACATATTAAGATTGCTCACATATAAATTTGATCATGAAATTAAGTTGTAAATAATTTTAAAGGTCAGTTTAAAAGTTCATGAATGCGTTAAACAGATTCACCCCCCCCCTCTCAGTTTAACTAAGTTTTCAACAAATCATTCCAAGGTGTTTGAAACTCCTAAAGGAATCCCACCTATTCATGATCATGATCATGCTATTCATTTGATTCGAGGAATTATTCCTCCAAACATCATGCCTTACAGATATCCTTATGTCCAAAAGAGTGAAATTGAACATATGATCGCAAAAATGTTAGAGGCTAGTATAATTCAACCCAGTCAAAGTTGTTTCTCTGCTCCAATAGTATTGGCACATAAGAAGGATGGATCGTGGTGCATGTGTTCATATTATAGGTAGCTCAATAAGCTCACTATTAAAGATAAATTTCCCATTCCCGTGATTGATGAATTATTAGATGAATTACATGGAGAAATTTATTTTACAAAGTTGGATATTCGTTTAGGATATCATCAAATTAGAATCAAGACTGAAGATATTCTGAAAAAAACATTTCAAACTCATGAGGGTCATTATGAATTTTTGGTCATGCCTTTTGGCCTTACCAATGCACCTTCTACATTTTAAGGGTTGATTAATTCCATTTTCAAACCCTTCCTTAGAAAATTTGTGCTAGTATTTTTTGATGACACACTAATCTACAATAGGTATTGGAAGGATCATGTTCAAAATGTTTATAGGGTGCTCAAACTATTGGAGGAGAAACAATTATATGCAAAAGCATCCAAATTTTTCTTTGGAGTGAAAGAGGGGGAATATCTGGGTCATATTGTATCTCACGAGGGTGTTAAGGTAGACCCTAACAAAATTAAAGCCATTAAGGAAAGGAAAATCCCCACAACCATAAAGCAGTTGCGAGGATTTCTCGGGTTAATAGGTTATTATCACATTTTTTTTAAGAAATATGGGAGAATAACAACACCTCTAACAACATTATTGAAGAAAGATGCATTTTCATGGACTCTTGAAGCAACTAAGGCCTTTGAACATCTTAAAGAGGAAATGTGCCTAGCACCAGTCTTAGCTACGCTAGACTTCACAAAAACCTTTATTGTGGAATGTGATGCCTTAGGAAATGGAATTGGTGCTGTTTTAATGCAAGAAGGAAGACCCATTGCTTTTGAAAGTTTTCCAATCAAAGGAAAGTATTTACATAAATCTATTTATGAAAAGGAAATGTTGGCAATACTACATGCACTAAAGAAATTGCAACCTTAACTAATAGGAAGACACTTCAAGGTAAACAATGATCATGATAGTCTTAAACACTTTTTAGAACAAAGAATATCTTCAGAAGAGAAGAAAAAATGGGTCAGAAAGATGTTGGGTTATGAATTTGAAATCATCTACAATAAAGGGAAGATAAATGTTGTTGCAGATGCACTCTCAATAAAGGATGAAGAGGTGGAAGCATTGCTTTGTGCCATTTCTATTATCCAACCAGATTGGATAACCGAAGTAAGGGATTAATGGAAGAAGGAAGAAGAAGTGTGGACGCTCATTCAAAAGCTGCAACAAGATCCTAGTATGTCTAGTACATTGATTTGGAAAAATGATTCCTTATGGTACAAAGATCACTTATATATTTGCAAGAATACCCAACTAAAACAAAATATTATTTTGGAATTGCACACTTCTCCTTTAGGAGGACACTTAGAATTTTTAAAAATTTACCATAGGGTGAAGAAATATTTTTTTTTGGGCTGGCCTTAAATCTGATATTCAAAAGTTTGTGGCGGAATGTTTGGTTTTCCAGCAAAATAAACTTGAGACAATTAAGACCTTAGGTCTTCTATAACCTTTATCTATTCCAAGTCAACGTTGGGAGGATATTTCAATGGATTTTATCACAGGTTTACCTAAGTCCGAAGGAAGGAGTGTCATCATGGTGGTAGTTGATAGACTTACCAATTATGCACACTTTTTGTGCATGATCTCATCCATATAAAGCAAGTACAATTGCTACTGAATTTATGGAAACATTTCAAAAGCTACATGGAAACCGAAAGTTTATTGTAAGTGACAGAGATCCCATTTTTACTAGAAATTTTTGGATGGAATTGTTTTCTTTTTTGGGTACTCAAATAGCTCATAGCTCATCTTATCATCCTCAATATGATGGTTCAACTGAGATAGTGAATAAATGTTTGGAAGGATATCTTCGTTGTTTTGTATTCGATAAGCAAACATAGTGTGTCAAGTGGTTACCTCTCGTTGAATGGTGATATAACACTTCCTTCCATACTGTAGCAAAAATGACCCCATTTATGGTACGTTATGGATATCATCCACCGTTTATCACACATTCTTTAAGAGAAAATTCTAAGGTTCAAGAAGTGGAAGATCACATCAAGCATCAACAAGAAGTTCTCCAACTCTTAAAGGATAACCTTAGTAAATTTGGCACAAATCAAATGAAACAACAAGTAGATCAACGTCACAGCGAGAGAAGTTTTGATGTACGAGACTAGGTATTTTTATGGCTATAACCATACAAAAAAATGTCCCTCAAGCAAGCTAAGAAGGGTAATAAATTATCGCCAAAGTACTATGGTCCTTACAAGGTGTTGCAAAAGATTGGTACCATGGCATACAAATTGGAGCTTCCTACTTCTTCATGGGTGCATCCAGTTTTCCATGTTTCATGCTTAAAGAAGGTTATAGGGGACAAAATTAGAGTTCAAACAATATTTCCAGAACTTGATGAAAAATGAAAATCATATTGGAACTTGAAGCATTCACAGAAACAAGAACTCGACAGCTACAAAATTGATCAATTTCAGAATATCTCATCAAATGGAAAAACTTACCGACTAAAGATTCTACATGGGAGGATGATAATTTTATACAGAAGCATATGGAGCTACTCAAGTATTGAGGAAAACACTTTTTTTAAGGAGAGGGTCATGCTAGGTCCCTATATTACTAGTATAGTCCCTTATTGTTGTTACTGTAACCCCCTTATTGTTATTGTTGTACCCCTGTAACCCCAATATTTTTATTATTATTTAGGTCGGCTAGGATTATATTGTGACCCAATGGAATCCTATATATAGAATAGGTTTTGGTCATTTGTATCATCCAAGAATTGTTCATTTATGTAATTTGTTGGAGTTTTCCCCCTCGAAGTGGTTATTTCTAAGACACTGATCTCTCTTTTCTTCTATTTTTTGAGCTGGTTTCATAACATATGAATAAAAATAGTGTTCTATAAGTTTTCACGAGTTTCAAGTTTAGGTCTACATAATAATTTTGAAAAAAAAATTGTTCAAGACAAACGATTAAATGAGGGGATATTCCCTAATAAAAAGAAAAACCTTGCAATTGTTCAAGTTTGTAGATTGGATGCTAATCAAATTGCTAATAAAATTGGGTGCAAGTTTCTAGTGACTTAAACAACTTAGCTAAATTAGTTATCTAAAAGGTGTTTCCTTTCACATAAATAGATCAAATCACCTACAAACTAAGATGATTTTTTTGCAAATAAGTGTGGATGTTTCCATTTGATGTTTTCAACTACGATAGTATAGTAGTTATTTATTCTAGGGATTACGCCCAAAATGAGCTCCTACTAAAATGGAATAGCTGCCACATTGAAAAATAATAATAGAGAATATGTTGTGGCTACAAACTGAGATAGAGTGAAGTAGATACAAAACAAATTCAACAATGGGAATGCTTAGAGACTTCTAAGGGAATTATTTGACAAGTGTATGAAAATTAGCTGAAAATATTTGGCATATATTTGCACGTCATTCCATTTGAAGTTCACCACTGCAATAGTATTTTAATTCTCATGATTTTTTATTGTTAAACTGCCCTTAAAGCTGTATTGAAGTAGGAAACTAGCCATTCTTAAACAAATAATTAGAGAATGTGCTTTCTGGCTATAACTTCAATGATTTTTTATATGTCACAATTCTTCTTGAATTTATTCCACTCATCAATTCAAATTCTAAATATCCCTGAAAAGTATGGTCGTATCAATTCCAATAATTTCAGAACTTCGAGGATGTCGCTTCTCAAGAAAGGTCCAAGTCCAAAATCATGGTGGGAAATTCAATACTCAAAGGTGGATGATTTGAGTGGCTTGTGTGTTTATGTGTTTGGATTTGGATGGTAACGTTTGCAAATGTTACAGTTGTTGTGTTATATTTTTGCCTTTATGTAATTGTTTATTAGTAATTTGTTTGTGTTGAAAAAGGGATACAACATTGTCAATATTTTGCAGGAAGATTCATATTAAGATTGATATTGCACATCTATTTCATTAAATTTTAGGTATCACAACTTTTGACACCTAAGTAACTCTAAATAATGTTCCTCCAAATATTACAAAATATATCTTAAGAGTGGTTTAATAATTTACTGCGTCAAGATTATTATGAAATAATTTGTTTCTTTGTTTATGTTTGAAATAATTTATTTCCTTAAAGAATATTTTGATGATTATTTTTATCTATAGTCTATTTTTCAAAGTCAAGAAATAATGTATTTTTGATTTTTTTTAATGAGTGGCCAGATCAAATATGACTAAAAATCATCATCTACACTGAAATCCATGCATATAGTAGAAATTGTTTTTTCCCTCTCCCCCCCTCCATCTATATCTATATATCCCTCCATCTCTCCTTTTTCTCTCTATCTCACTGCCCCAAAACACACACACACACTCTCTCCATCTTTATATATATATATATATATATATCCCTCTCTTTATCTCTCACTTGTTCCTGCTCTTCACATCCCATCTATATCTCTATCTCCCTCCACCTCTCCTTTGTCTCTTTATATATCACCCTAAAAACATACACACTCTTTCTCCATATCTGTATATCTCTCCCTTCATCTTCCTCTCCCTCTCTCTTCCCCTTATCTCTCTCTCTCTCTCTCCCTTCTATATATATCTCCCTTATTACTAATTCTCTCTCTCCACCTTTCTCTCTATGTATTTATTCTTACCCCCCTCTCTCTTTCCTTCCAACTCCATATTTCTCCCCCTCCCTCTCACCCCTCTCTCTCTTCCTTCCTCTCTATGCCTTTCTCTTTGAGATCCCTCTGTCTCTCCCCCCCTCTCTCTATATTTGCCTTACAAATTTGTCACTATCTCCCTCCCTCTCTCTTTCTAAATCCATATCTTCCCCATTCCTTCCATCTCTCATTTTTATTTCTATATCCCCACAAAAGCATGCACACTCTCACTCCATCTCTCCCTTATAATTCCCTCTCTCTCTCTCTCTCAAATTTTCTTTCTATGTATTTATTCTTCACTCAATCTCCCCCCCTCCAACTCCATCTCTCTATCCCTGCCTCTCCATCGTTGCCTCTCTCCCCCTCTCTCTCAAGTCCTCTCTCTAGTCCTTCTCCTTTCTCCTTTCTCTCCTACTTCCCTCTCTCTCCCCCCATCTATCTCTTCTCTCCAAACTTGTCCCTATCTCCCCACTCCATATTTGTGTCTTCCCCTCTCTCTTACCCTTCTCTCTCTCTCTCTCTCTCTTCATTCCTCCTCTCCCCTCTCCATTTTATCTTCATCTCTCCCTTGTCGCTCCCTCTAGTCTTTGTTCTTACCTCCATATATATATATATATAGAGTTAATATGTATCACAATATATTAATATATACTATAATATAACAAATTTAATACCAGATTAAATTTAATATTGTATTATTCCAAAGTTATTAAATTTAATAATATCAATATTAAATTTAATAGTGCTTTTTATGACATTATAAAAATTTTTTATAATAGAACTACATCAAATTAATATTTTCAAATATTAGAACTTTGATGTGGAAATATTTATTCCTTTAAAGACTTTAATATATCCATAGGTTATGGTTTTACTACGTCAAGATTATTATGAAATAATTTGTTTCTTTGTTTATGTTTGAAATACGTGACCAGATCAAATAGGACTAGAGATCATCATCTACACTAAAATCAATGCACATAGTAGAAGAAATTTCTTCCCTCTCTCCCCCTCCATCTATATCTATATATCCCTCCATCTGTCGTTTGCCTCTCTATCTCACTGCCCCTAACAACACACCCACTCTCTCCATATCTATATATCTCTCCCTCTCTCTTCTTCCCGCTCTTCACCTCCCATATATATCTCTATCTCCATCTGCCTCTCCTCTGTCTCTTTATATATCACCCTCAAAACATACACGCTCTTTCTCCATATCTGTATATATCTCCCTCCATCTTCCTGTCCCTCTCTCTCCCCCTTCACACTCTCTCTCTCTCTCTCTCTCTCTCTCTCTCTCTCTCTCTCCCTGTCTCTCTATCTCCCTTATTACTCCTTCTCTCTCTCCACCTTTCTCTCTTTATGTATTTCTTATTACCTCCCTCTCTCTTTCCTTCCAACTCCATCTCTCTCTCCCTCCCTCTCTCCCCTCTCTGAAATTCTCTCTCTCTCCCTTTCTCTTTGAGCTCCCTATGCATCTCCCTCTTTCTCTATCTTCGTCTTCCAACTTTGTCAATATCTCCCTCTCTCTCCATATCTTCTCCCTTCCTTCCATATCCCCTTATTTTTATCTCTATCTCCCCCAAAAAACACACACACTCTCTCTCTGTCTCTCCCTTGTCACTTCCTCTGTCTCTCTCTCTCCACTTTTCTCTCTATTTCTTTCTTCTTCACTCACTCTCTCCCCCTCCAAATCCATCTCTCTGTCCCTCCCTCTTCGTCCTTGCCTCTCTCCCCCCTCTCTAAATTCCTCTCTCTAGTCCTTCCCCTCTCTCCTTTTCCCTCCCACTTCCCTCTCTCTCCCCCCATATCTCTCTCTCGCTCTCTTTTCTCCAACCTTGTACATATCTCCCCCCTCCATATTTGTGTGTTCCTCTCTCTCTTACCCTTCTCTCACTCCTCTCTTTCTCACTCTCTCTTTGTCTCTATTCATTCTTCCTCTCCCCTCTCCATTTTATCTTCACCCCTCCCTTGTCACTCCCTCTAGTCTTTGTTCTCCCTCCCACACATATATATATATATAGTTAATATATATCACAATATATTAATATATATTATAATATAACAAATTTAATATCATATTAAATTTAATATTGTATTATTCCAAATTTATTAAAGTTAATAATATTAATATTAGATTTAATAATGTTTTTATGGCATTATAAAAATAATTACAATAAAATTACATCAAATTAATATTTTCAAATATTAGAACTTTGATGTGGAAATATTTATGCCTTTAAAGACTCTAATATATCCATAGGATATGGTTTCCCTTTAAAAATTCATTTTACAAATATTTAATTAAAAGAAATATTAAAATATTTTGGAGCAAGATTTGTGATTCTTTGTTTTGAATTAACCTTTTTCATTTGATTTAATAGATGAAATTAGCTTTGGTAGATCTGAGTAAAGATATTTAATATTTTACCTAATTTGAAAGTTTCATTTGTCATTTTTTTTTGTTAAATGTAAATTTATCATCCAATAAGATTCACTTACATGATAATAGGAACTATTAAAATTTTCGAGATATGAAATAATTTACTATCCATTTAGTTTATATATAGTAATACACAAGAAATAATTAATGCATATCAATTTAATTTATATTATGTTTTAATTAATAGTTCTAATTATTTATTAATGAAAACCTTTATTTTTATACATCTATTAATATGTACTATCTATTGTTTATTAATATGTACTATCTATTGTTTATTAATGATATTTATGGTTTAAATAAATTATTTATCCATCCAAATTGATGGTCTTAAGTTTACTTGATAGATTGATTGGTTATATATCCACATTTACTATTTTTATATTTTATATTTATGTATATATGTTAATAAGTTTGTTTTATATTCTCACAATTCTGGTTGTATTTTTATACCTGAAGCGTAGATATATTGTATTAAGTTGCTTATTGGTTGGACATTAATTCAACTCTGATTTTTTTTTTTTTAATTTTTTTTTTTTTAATCTAGTTTAATTTTAATTTTTTTTATAAATATTATTATTAAAATATATTTTCCTTCTTTCCTATTGGTTTATATTATTATTTTTTATTATAAAATGCATCCTGATTCACATCTCGAAAGGACCAGGGGCATCAGCTGTATTAGTCCATATTAAATTGAGGTGTATCTGACGGAACTAGTAGTACAAGAACTGCACTTCGGTAAGTGTGTGGGATTTTCGTTATAATTCAGATCACTTTCTCAAAATTAAATGTATCCACTGTAAATATTGGTGAAATTCAAATGTAGCCACCTCTACTTGGCCATGGCAATAATCCTCTTCTAAATTTGATAACATGTAAATTTAAAACAATTTATTTATCGGTTATACACCGTTTTTTCTAATATCTAATATTTTTTTTTATATCATTTTACTCATTTTACTTGAAGTTTTATTATAATAGAATTGAAAATAGAGTAAGATCAAAAAAAAAAAATCAAAATTAAAAGAAAATAATATATGATAGAATAAATTTCAATGTTTTTATGCATATAATATATAATTATTAATTTCAATGATATTGCATGATAAAATTAAGTAAAATGATATAATTTATATTTGTATCTATTAATTATTTTAATTATAATTTTTTAAAGTTTAAATTAAATTATTTTTTAAAGTAAATTTAATCATTAATAACATATTATATGATTAAATTAAGTGTAATAGTATAATTCATATATTTTTATTATAAAAATTTAATATACATATATATATTTTAATAAATTTAATTATAAGAAATTATGAGGATTACAATTTGTTGAAATGTTAAATAAATTTAATAAAAAAAATAATATTTAATATTATGATTTATTTTTTAATAATTTGAATAATTAGGGTTATGTTAAATAGTTACATTGAACAATTATTACCTTTTTAGGTAGTCTAACTAGATTGTTTTTTTTGCCCTAAAAATCATGGAAATTCAGGTAAGATTTTAAGAAAATCCGGGAGAGATTTTTGTAAATCTAGGTTATAGCTATCAAACTTCAATATTTTGGGTGCCCTAGAAGTTTTTGATGGTGCTGAACCCATTTCCACCATAAAAAACATGATTCAATTTTGACCTTCCGGGCAATTCCTCAGCCTCCTTAGACAACTCTTTCAAATTTTCACCAATCACATGATGAACATTAAAGCCTTGACAATTGTTACTTAAATTTAGTTATATTTAAACTAAGTGACAACTTTATTACAATGCAAATCCTCATAGACATGTTCAAACTCAAATTACAACATTTCTATATTTACATTAAGCAAAAGGTAGTAGCTACGTAGCAATTGTTTATATATATTATTTTATGCAATTACTCTATTAGTTATTTTTAATATATGTAATTTTGAATATATTTAGCCAAGTTATACAAACACTACCAAAATTTCATTTTAACTTTGAATTTTATCCCAAAAAAACTCCTTTCTATATCTTAGTGCTTCACAACCTCTTCGATGATATCAGTGAAACATTCCATTTCACACGAGTTTGAATCCATTGCAACTAAAAATGGAATAAAGATAAATGTGGAAGAACCCACAATAATAAAAGTATATCAATATTCCATGATACTCACTATTGCATGCAGTGAACGAACTTATAATGCTTTTATCTTAACTAGATGAACTAAAAGTAATAAATTTATCCACATTGCTCATGTTTTTGTACATTAAAACAACCTAGATCCATCTTAACTACAGATCTATCAAGAGTCGAGAGGGATCAAATCTCTCGAGGTGCAAACCTCTTTTTTGAGTGAAAAACTTTAGAAAAGGTTTGCACCTCGAGAGATTTGATCCCTTTCAGTGCTTGATATATCCGTAGTTAAGATGGATCTAGGTTGGTTTCAGTCCTGTTCGACCAAGGAAAATCTATCGATAATATGAAGAACACATGATTAATTTTATGAATAATATGTAAATACATCTAATATTAATATAACCATTTTAAATATGCTAAATATGTTTGAGATTTATCGAGTCATTTTAATTTTAAATTTTCTTCTTTACCTCAGTTTGTTGAGATCAGAAATATTGTAAATTAACTTTAATGGTGAAAAACGATGAAATAAATTTTTTGAATGCAAAGCGACAATTTAGAAATATTGAACGATATAAAACATGAATAATAAGAATGTAGTCAATTACATTTAGCTTTCATTGTGATCAACCTCAAACTATTTTCTTCTACTATTATTATTGTCACCCTTGTTAGTTTTGTCACCTTTTTCATATAAATCATAAACCATTTAAAACTATTTTCTTCTACTATTATTACTGTCACCCTTGTTAGTTTTTTCATATTTTCATATCGATTATATGAAAAAGGCAGTAGAAATCATAAATCATAAACCATTTAAATATTTAGATCGAGTTGTTGTAGTAAACATCATTCCTTGTATATCTTTCTCTCCAATATTATTGGGTTTAATTACTATAATACAAAAAATGTTCTTCATTGTCAATAATTTTTGTTCTTACACTCAAATCAATGCACACTATTAATCCAATGACTTTAGAATTAATGTACCATCATACACCCAATTACATCAAATTAGAAATCAACATATACACTGAAATCAATGCATATAATGCAAGAAATCAAATAAGATTAGAAAAAATCTACACGAAAATAAATGTATCTAAAGCAAATAATCAAATAGGATTAGAAATCAACATCTACACTCAAATCAATGCATCTAGTGCAATTAAAAAATTGGATTAGAAACCAACATATACAATAAAATAAATGCATCTAGTGCAAGAAATCAAATAGGATTATAAATCGACATCTACACTGAAATCAATGCATTTAGTGCAAGAAATAAAATAGGATTAGAAATAATTTATATTGAAATCAATGCATGTAGTGTAAGTAATCAAATATAATTATAAATCAACATCTACATTGAAATTAATGCATCTAGTGCAAGCAATAAAATAGGATTAGAAATCACCATCTAAACTAAAATCAATGCATTTAGTGCAAGAAATCAAATAAAATTAGAAATCATATACATTGAAATAAATTCGTCTAGTGCAAGTAATCAAATATCACTAGAAATCAAAGTCTACACTAAAATAAATGCATCTAGTGCAAGAAATCAAATAGGATTAGAAATAACCATCGACGCTAAAATCAATGCATATATTATAAGAAATCATCTTCCCTCTTTCTCCCCTCCATATATATCTATATGTCCCTCCATCACTCCTTCTTTGTCTCTTTATCTCACCCCCACAAACACACACACTCTCTCACTCCATATTTATCAATATTTTTGTCTCTCCCTCCCTGTCTCCATTTATCTCATCTTTCTCTTCACCTTCCCTCTATACCCTTATCTCCCTTTGTCTCTCTATATCAATCCCAAAACATACACTATCATTCTCCAATCTATCTATCCATCACTCCCTCCTCCTCTCCCTCCCTCTCCCTCTCTTCCCCTTCCCTCCCTCTCCCCCTCTTCTATCTCTCTTCCCTCCTCCTATCCTCTCTCGCTCTCCCTCCATATTCCTTATCACTACTCTCTCTCTCTTTCCATATTTCACTCTCTATGTATTTCTTCTTACAACCCTCTCTCTCCCCCTCCATCTCGATCCCTCTTTCCCTGCCTCTCTCCACACTCTATCTTACTTTCTCTCCCACCTCCCCCTCTCTCTCTCTCTCTTCACCTTCTAAATTTTTCACTATATGTCTCTCTCTATCCTTCTCTCCCCCATTCTCTCCATCTCTTCTTCTTTATCTCTTTATCTCACCCCCAAACATACACACTCTCTCTCCATCTCTCCCTTTTCACTCTCTCTCTCTCTCCACTTGTCACTCTCTATGGCATTCTTCTTCCCTCCCTCTCTCCCCATCGAGCTTCATCTCTCTATCCATAACTCTCTCCCCCTCCAAATCCATCTGTCTATCCCTCCCTCTCTCCCCATCTAGCTCCATCTCTCTATCCCTCCCTCTCTCCTCCTTTCTCTCAACTCCATTCTCTCTCCCTTTCTCTCCTACCTCCCTCTCTCTTCCCCCATCACTCTATCTCTCTCTCTCTCTCTCTCTCTCTCTCTCTCTCCCCTACAATCCTCTATATTCCCCCATCATTCTCTTCCTCTCTCTCCCTTTATTGCCTGAATCCCTCTGTCTCAACCCCCCCTCTCTCTCTCTTCTCCCATCACTATATTTATCTGTCCAGCTATGTTAATATATCCCTCCCTTTCTTATTCTCTCAACTTCTCCCCCCTTGTCTCCATCACTCCTTCTATGTCTCTTTATCTCACTCGTAAACATACACACTCTCTTTCCATCTCTCCCTTGTCACTCCCTCTCTCTCCACATCTCACTCTCTCTATATTTCTTCTTCTCTCCCACTCCAAATATCTCTCTATCCCTCCCTCTCTCCTCCTCTTATCATTCCTCTCGCTCCATTTCTCTCCTACCTCCCTCTATCTTCCCCTCTCTTCATCTCTCTCTCTCTCTCTCTCTCTCTCTCTCTCTCTCTACCCTCCAATAATTTATCCTTCTCCCTATCTCTCTCCTTCTCTCTCTATCCCACCTCCATCTTTATGTATCCCTCTCCCTCTCTCACCCTTCTCTACCTCTCTCACTCCTCTCCCCCGCTCTCTCTTCATTCCTCCTCTCCCCTCTTCTTCAGTTTATCTCTATCTCTCCATTATCACTCCCTCTATTTCTTCACCTCTCTCATATGCATTTTTTCTTCCCTCCCATATATATCTCCCTTGTCACTCCCTCTATTTCTCCACCTCAATCATATACTTTTGTTCTTCCCTCCCATATATATCTAGAGCTAATAGATATATATTTGATATATTAATATATATTATAATATAATAAATTTAATATTGTATTAATAAAAAGTTATTAAATTTAATAAATTTAATATTCTAATATATTAATATCAATATTAAATTTAGTAATAATAATGACAATAATAATAATAATAATATTAATATTAATATTTTACTGTTAAAGTTATGGTTAATAATGTTTTTTTTGCATGGTATTATTATTAATTTGGTCCATAGGCTTCAAATATAATTAGATGTTGATTTTTACTCTTATTTGATATATTTTTATTTATTTACCTTACCTTTTATAACCTTTTTATAAATATGGTATTTGGCCCATAGGTTTTAGCTAAATAAAATTTCTTTTTGAGTTTTTGTAAATATAAAGAGGTTTATGGAGCAACTATAAAAATAAGTTTTATTTATTTACCATACCTCTAGTTTATTTACATTTTTATTTATTTATCATACCTCCTGAATAAGTATAAAAAGGAGGTTTTATTATCTACCATATCTCTGGTTTATTTACATTTTAATTTATTTACCATATATATTTTTTGAGTGTACGTAAATCTCTTCATATTTTAAATTTATATTGTTTAAATTTATTTTTAATTGTTTATTTATATGATTATGTAAGTTATTTTTAAAGCTACATTATTTATATTTTATTTAAAAGAAATAGTTTTTTATTTTGGCTTCAAACATACTTTCACATCCAAATCAAGTAGAAAATAATTATATTATTTTTGTATTAATGGAGAAAAGGTTACATAAGTTGTAACGTATCTCCTTAAGTTAGGATTTGTTCCTAAAATTTAGGAGTCTGTTTGCAACTTCCTGATTTCTTGTGATGTACTTAAAGATGTAATTTCTGATTCATGAATGTAGAGTGATCTCTCCATTTGAGTGTAGTCTCCAGGTGCAGTACTCACCTGAGAGCTACAACTCCTTGTTTTTCAATTCTGTGCATATTTTATCTTGGTATCAGAGCTTAGATTGTGTGAGCCTGATCTTTTATCACCTTTGTGGCCAACTTTTCTTTGTGGCTGAATCGCCTTTGTGGCTAAAAGTGCCTTTGTGGCCGTGTGTACACGAGAGCTGTGTGCTCACAGAGCTTTGTGCTCGATTGAGCAGGTGGACTGCAGTAACACCTGGCTCACGGACTCAGATGATTTTTTGAATCTCTGAGCAGAAGGGAGTTGGCGTGTTTTATTCACTGACAGTCGCGCTAAGAAGCACAATTGGTGCATCTATTCGGCCCATACACGCGCCAGCACGCCATATCAAGGGATTGGCGCGGAAGCGCACAGAAAAACCACGCCAGAATTTTGCCTTGCATGGTTTTAATTTTGGGCGCGGATTTTTTGCTCGGAAAGGTGCCACCTCACCTTCAGTGGAAGATCCGCGGAAAGCCTCATCTTCGCTGAAAGATCTGCAGGAAGTGGTAGATCAGAGAAGTTGTGGATCTATCTGGGAGAGGCAGATCGGATTAGTTTTGTGGCTGTATTGGGAAACAACGAATTTTCTTATTGGAGCAAGATTATTTTTTGCAGATTTTGGAGATATTGCTGGATCTGAATCGAAGATACAGTGGGTGGATCAGGAGAACCAGCAGAGCAGTGGCAAATGGGTTGTCAAGATCTGACAGGTATTGATTTTTTTTTCTCTCTGAATCAGTTGGGTAGATTCATTTATTTGTAGATCAGTTCAGAATGAGTAACACTATGGAATCATATCTCCACGAGTCTGTCAAACTTGATGGATCTAACTTCACGAATTGGAAGTTTAAGATACAGACCTTGCTTGAGGGTGAAAATGCATGGTCGATAGTTACAGGAGATGAGAAGAGACCGAATTCAGTCACAGGAGCGACTACGCAGGAGAAAGAATGGGATGAGAGAGAAAACAAAGCAAAAGTTTTGCTGAAGATGTTCGTCAAGGACAACATTATCCCTCATATCAGAGAGTGTAAAACGTCTGCGGAGATCTGGACGACCATCAAAAGTCTATATCAGACCCAGAACACAAATCGGATTATGGCACTCAAAGGCAAGCTGTTTTCAATAAAGATGGATGAAAGTGAGACTGCTGCTGCATTCATAGCACGAGTTAAAGATCTAAAAGACGGATTGGGAGACATCAGAGAGAAGGTGTTTGATTCCGATCTCGTCACAATCACGCTGAATGGGATGAGAGATGAATATCAAATGTTCATCTCTGGATTGGCGGCAAGAGAGACAGCTCCTACATTTGAAGATCTGACAGGGATCTTGCTGCAAGAAGAGGAGTGGCGGCATAATTTGAAACCCCAGAGTGCTGATATTTCTTTGATGGCGAAATGATGATCATTCAGAGGGAAGCTGCCACAACAGCAATCACAGACACAACAACAACAACAATAGAGAGGAGGAGGTACATCGCAGAAGAGTCCGTACAGAGGTATGTCTGTAAATAATCCTATAAAAAGATGTTATTATTGTGGAAAGAAGGGTCATATACAGATTGAATGCTTTAAGAAGCAGGCAGATGATGCAAAGAAAAAGTTGGCGATGGCGAAGCACAAAGGACACTTTGTTGAAGAAGATGAAGATCTCAGTCACGAATTTCGATTGTTCACAGCCGACTGTGCCCTTTTAGCATCTAATGAGGATGACATCTAGTATGTCGATTCTGGTGCATCCTCTCATATGATAGGTAAGAAGGAATGTTTTGAAACTCTTGAAGAAAGTACATATGGATCAAAAAATTATTTAGGAGATGATAGTGGATACGAGATTAAAGGCTATGGGGATATTCCGGTAAAGTTACCAAATGGTGATATTAGTCGTCTTAAAATTTTTTTATATGTACCTGGAATTAAGAAAAATCTAATATATGTATCCACGATAACTGATCAAGATATGCAAGTCGAATTCTTCAAGACTCATTATGTCATAAAGGATTGCAGGAAAGAAATTGTTGCAACATGCGTGCATGTAGGAAGCCTATACAAACTGGATGTAAAAATTATACCACAACAAGCCATGGTTGCAGGTGGATCGATAGCCGAAAAACTCTGGCACCAGATATTTGGTCATTTGAACTTGCAGGACCTCATGTTATTATAGAGAAAAGGTATGGTCAAGGGAATCCCTATCTTTCACAGTACTTAGTTAAATTGTGATGGATGTGCCTTAGGTAAAATGCATAGAGAAGAGTTTCCTATGCATGATAGAAGAAAGGAAAGAGATATCCTAGAACTAGTCCATACTGACATATGCGGACCTATGCAGATGAGGTCGCTAGGTGGAGCATATTAATTTATTTTATTTACTGATGATTGCACTAGATATTCATGGGTTTATTTTCTAAGTAAAAAGAGTCAGACTTTCCAGTATTTTATAGAATTTAAAACCTTGGTGGAAAAACAGTTTGGAAAAAGCATAAAAATACTCTGCTCTTATCAAGGGGGAGAATATAGGTCAGGGGAATTCATGAAATTCTGCAAATCTAATGGGATTGTTCAACAGTTTACAGTGCCACACACACCACAGTAGAATGGAGTGGTAGAGCGCAAGAACAGAACCTTAGTGGAGTGCGCAAGGAGCATGTTACAAGGTAAGGGTCTATCTAATATTTTTTGGTAAGAAGCTATTAATACTGATGTATATTTAAAGAACATAAGTCCTACCAGATATCTTTGCTTCAAAACCCCTTTTGAAGCTTTATATGGACTCAAACCAGCAGTAAATAATTTAAGAGTATTTGGGTCAAAATACTTTGCCCATATACCCAAAGCTGATAGGAAGAAATTAGACCCTAGAGCTATCAAATGCATCTTTGTTGGATATGGAACTGAATTTAAAGCATATAAGTTGTTCAATCCTGAGTGTCATAAGATATTTGCAAGCAGGGGTGTAGTGTTTCATGAACAAGTTCAAGAAGGGAAATATGAAAATGATGATGATTGGCACATTCCATTGTTGATGGAGGAAAGCAGCAAGGATGAATGAGAGCAGGAGCAGAAAGAAGAACAGGAAGAAGGTGATAATGCAAGCCCAAATAAATCTGAAGGAAACAAATTTGAGGTAAGTCCCATACCAAGGAGATCAGGTAGGAAGACTCAAAAACCATCCAGATTGAAAGACTATGCTTTGATGTCAAATATTTTGAACATTGTAGAACCCACTAATTACAAAGAAGCTAGTCAATCTGAGGCATGGAGGGATGCAATGAATGAAGAGATTGAATCTATCATTAGAAATAACACTTGGGATTTAGTTGAACTGCCTAAGGATAAAACACCCATGGGATGTAAATGGCTGTTTAAACCTAAAATGAATGTAGATGGAAGTATAGAAAAACTAAAAGCTAGGTTGGTTGCAAAGGGGTACTCATAGCAAGAAGGTATAGATTTTGATGATACTTATTTCTTTAGCAACAAAACACAATTGGGAGCTACACCAACTTGATGTTAAATCTGCAATTTTAAATGGTGAATTAAAAGAAGAAATTTACTTAGTACAACCTGAAGGGTTTGTAAAGAAGGGGCAGGAACATCTTGTTTGCAGATTGAAAAAGGCACTATATGGCTTAAAACAAGCACCCAGGTTTTGGTACGAAAATATTGATTCTTTATTGTTAGAGCATGGTTTTCATAGGAGTTTGAATGACCCAAATTTGTATACCAAGTACAATAAACAAGGGAAGATTATTTTGATTTCTTTGTATGTGGATGACATGATCATAACAGGCAATGAAGATAATTTAATCAAAGAAATCAAATGGATGATGGCACAAGTTTTTGAAATGAAAAATCTCGGAAGTCTCCATTACTGTCTGGGATTGGAAGTATGGAGAGATACTGGACATAATTTTCTTACTCAAGGAAAGTATGCTAGAAGTCTGCTAGAAAAATTTGGCGTGGATCAGTGTAGGTCAGCAACAACACCATTGCAGCAGAATTTGAAGTTGTGCAGTGACAATGACACTAAGGAGGTGGATGCCACTATGTACAGACATCTAGTTGGGAGTTTGATATATCTCACAAAAACTAGACGAGACTTGGCATACTCTGTTAGTGTGTTGAGCCAATTCATGTCTAAGCCGCTTGAAAGTCACTGGGTTGCAGAAAAAAGCGTGTTGAGGTATCTTTGTGGTACTGTTAATTATGGTATTTTATACACTGACACATATGATGTTACTCTAGCAGGTTTTTCAGATTCAGACTGGGCAGGTAACCTGGATGATCGAAGGTCTATCACTGGTTACGCATTCAGCATAGGATCCGGGGTCATAGCATGGAGCAGCAAAAAGCAAAGCATTGTAGCATTATCCTCATGTGACGCTTAGTACCAAGCATTGTGTGCAGCCACGTGTGAAGCGATCTAGTTGAGAAGGATTCTCAATGATGCGGGAGAAGAACAGAAAAACTCAACTTCCATCAAAAGCGACAACCAGAGTACCATTAAACTAGCATACAATACAGTGTTTCATAAAAACACCAAACATATTGACACTCAGTTCCATTTTGTTAGAGAGAAACTACAGTCAAAAGAAATCTTTGTTGAATATTGTAAAACTTGTGACAATATGGCTGATATTTTTACTAAGTCTCTTGCACGTGTAAAGTTTGAGTTGTTTAGAAGGATGCTAGGAGTTCAGGATAATCCTTTCTCCATTAAGGGGGGAGTTGAAAATAATTATATTATTTGTGTATTAATGGAGAAAAGGTTACATAAATTGTAATGTATCTCCTTAATTTAGGATTTTTTCCCAAAATTTAGGAGTATGTTTGCAACTTCCTTATTTCTTGTGATGTACTTAAAGATGTAATTTTCGATTCATGAATGTAGAGTGATCTCTCCATTTGAGTGTAGTCTCCAAGTGCAGTACTCACCAGAGAGCTACAACTCCTTGTTTTTCAATTATGTGCATATTTTATCTAATCATCTTATAGAATTAGCATGACAAAGCCATAAACAAATACTTTCATAATCTAAATATAAGATAAAAACTTGGCTTCTAATTAACTGTAAAATCTTGGCTTCTAATTAACTGTCCTATTTTTGAGTAAATATAATAATCATTACAAAAAGAAAAATAAAAATGATCTATATTTAAATTTAAATAATTTATTAGGTATTTATTACAAGACTCGTGACTAGTAACGGGCTATGTCATTGTACCATTTAAATTGTAATTAACTGTCCTATTTTTGAGCAAATATAATGATCATTACAGAAAGAAAAATAAAAATGATCCATATTTAAATTTAAATAATTTATAAGCCTGCGTGCAGTATAAAGAAAGAAATCAGGAGGTGAGATTTTTGTAAATCTATCCTAAGTATCAAAATTCTAGAAGTTCGAGTTGTTTATTGGACTTATTTTTTATTTCTTGTATTTTAGTGAATTATGGGCATATGAGTAAGGATTCCAGAGATTTAAACACCAGTAAGACTTTTGTAAATTGACTCCAAATACCAAAATTCCACATACGGGAAAAGAATCAACTATTATAAATTAATTCCAAACACCAAAACTCCAGAGAGTGGAGAAGGATCAACTAGTAAAAATTTGACCTTTTCGAACTTGATTTTAATCTGCTGCTATATTTTGAATTTTGAACAATAGGTTAATCTTAGTTTATAGTAAAACTATAATTGCAATAAGAATTATGCACCTTCATGATTTAAATATAACATTTTATTTTTTTAGATTTTTAATATAAAAAAATTAAAATTATTAAATTTGTGCATCACATGGGAAAAACACTAGTATTAATCTACATGAAACGATTAGTAAATATACAGAGGAGGTGTACCTCTTTTTGTGATTTGTTTCCTAAAAATAAAAGCATCAAGGGACTAATATTGGCCAATTTTCAACTTTACTTTTTCATTTTCATTTCCCGTCCTCCGAGTTCGGGTATATATTTTGCGACACCGAGTTCGGGTATATATTTTGCGAGTTTTGTAACATAAACCGTAGCTTAACTATATACTATACATGAAATTTACTAAAAAGTTCTTCTAAGAAAATCAATGGAATGATCAATCTGCACCAATAAATATAGAGAAAAACAAATTCTCAAAACTCCCAACCACATTCAAATCATAATTCATGAGCATCGGGGTAAGCTTCCCCAATCTCTGTGTGACTAGGTTCCTGTGCTTTGAAATTTCTCCCGTACTCTTCTTCGTGTACTCTGTTGTAACAACCTTGTCCATAGGCATGTCCTTGTAGTACTCTGTAATTGTACTAATACATGTAGGAATTTGAAAAATCAATTCATCACATTCAAGCACCCAAATTACCTCGACTCCCACAAAATATTTTATTCACCGTTGCGCCATTAACCAAGCAGTGCAGTGGATCTAAAGACAACCCCTACGTGAAGAGAAGCTAGTTAATCCTCAAATATTTTTTCTTCTTACTCTTCATTATGAATTTTCATTTCGTTGGGTACATGACCATCGAGCGTACGAAAATTGATTTGGGTAGAAAAATAATTTAGAGAAATAATTTTCAGTCTTTTTATTGTATTTAGGTGTGGCTTGATTAACTTTCTATGTACACTTTTCTCATAGTTTGATTCACAGAAATTTTATAATTGGTAGACATCGTAATGGTGAAAGGTTTATTATGCACAAATCAAGATTGAATTGTTGCAAAAATCAAGATTAGATATATTTCATTTTTAACTGTTTATAATCTGATGGCAAACCATTGTTCAATACTCTAACAATAGATCTGAGAGTTAACAATAATACACATTGGCAGCTAGAAGAGTTGTCTTTAAAGATGAACACTTTCATTAGTAAATATTTATTCTTAAGTTTTATTAATTTCTTATGTTTTCAATATGGATCCCTTGGATTTGTTGATCTTTTATGTTTTTAATATTTATCCCATATTTTTTTGTTTATGATATTAAACCTTTTGGTTTATTAGCTCTTTTCCTTTACAATATTATTAATCTATTGGGTTATTATTCTCTTGAGTTTAAAATATTAATTCTTAGGGTTTACTAATTTCTTAGGTTTTTGAGTTTAAAACACTATTTCTTAGGGTTTATTAAGGGCTTGTGTTTTTAATATTGATCCCTTGGCGTTTTTGATCTCTTAGGTTTTTAATATTTTTCCCTTGGTTTTTGAGTTTAAAATACTATTTCTTAAGGTTTATTAAGGGCTTGTGTTTTTAATATTGATCTCTTGGGGTTATTAATCTCTTAGGTTTTTTATATTTTTCCCTTGGGTTTACGAATTCCTTTGATTTATAATATTAAACCCTTGGGTTTATTAGTTCTTTTGGTTTATATTATTAATAATCCATTGGGGTTAATTAATCTCTTGAGATTATTAATATCTTGAGTTTAAAATATTAATTCTTAGAGTGTATTAATTTATTAGGTTTTTGAGTTTAAAATACTATTTCTTAGGGTTTGTTAATATCTTGTGTTTTAAATATTGATCCCTTGGCCTTATTGATCCCTTAGGTTTTAATATTAAGATTTTTAGTTTTTTTGGTTTATATTATTAATAATTCATTGGGTTTATTAATCTCTTTAGTTTAAAATATTAATTCTTATGGCTTATTAGTTTCTTAGGTTTTTGGGTTTAAACTATTAATTCATAGGGTTTATTAATCTCTTGAGTTTAAAATATTAATTCTTAAGGTTTATTAATTTCTTGGTTTATAATATTAATATTTATCTCTTAGGTTTATAATATTTTTCTGTTAGGTTTACTAATTCTATGGGTTAATAATTTCACGGATATATAATATTAAACACTTGTTTTTATTTTTTCTTTAAGTTTATAATTTTAATAATTCTTTTGGTTTATAATATTAAACCCTTGGGTTTATTAGTTATTTTGGTTTACAATATTAATAATTCATTGGGTTTATTAATCTCTTGAGTTTAAAATAATTCTGAGGGTTTATTAATTTCTTAGATTTTTTAGTTTAAAATATTAATTCTTAGGGTTGATTAATGTCTTGTGTTTTTAGTTTCATCCCTTGGCCTTATTGGTCCCTTATGTTTTTAATATTTATCCTTTGGGTTCACTAGTTCCTTTGGTTTATAATATTAAACAATTGGATTTACTAGTTCTTTTGGTTTATAATATTAATAAACGTTTGGGTTTATTAATCTCTTGAGTTTAAAATATTAATTCTTGGGGTTTATTAATTTTTTAAGTTTTTGAGTTTAAAATATTAATTATGGGTTTATTAATAACTTGTGTTTTAAATATTGATTCTTTGGCCTTATTGATCCCTTAGGATTTTAATATTTATCCCCTCGGTTCACCTATTCCTTTGGTTTAAAATATTAAACCTTTGTGTTTATTACTTCTTTTGGTTTATAATATTAATAATCCCTTGGGTTATTAATCTCTCGAGTTTAAAATATTGATTCTTATGGTTTATTAATTTCATAGGTTTTTGAGTCTAAAATATTAATTCTCAGGGTTTATTAATCTCTTGTGTTTTTAATATTAATCCCTTGGCCTTATTGATCCTTTAGGGTTTTATATTTATCCCTTGGGTTAACCAATTCCTTTGCTTTATAATATTAAACCGTTGGGTTTATTTATTCTTTTGGTTTGTATTATTAATAATTGCTTGGGTTTATTAATCTATTGATTTTAAAATATTAATTTTTAGGGTTTATTAATTTCTTAGGTTTTTGGGTTATAAATATTAATTCTTAGGCTTTATTAATCTCTTGAGTTTAAAATATTAATTCTTAGGGTTTATTAATTTATTAGGTTTTTGAGTTTTAAATATTAATTCTTATGATTTTTTAATCTCTTGAGTGTAAAATAATAATTCTTAAGGTTTATTAATTTCTTGGTTTATAATATTAATATTTATCCCTTGGTTTCACCAATCCCTTGGTTTATAGTATTAAACCCTTTGATTTATTAATTTTTTTTTGTTTATAATATTAATAATCCCTTGGGCTTATTAATCACTTTGGTTTAAAATATTAATTCGTAGGGTTTATTAATTTTTTAGGATTTTTAATTTAAAATATGAATTTTTAGGGTTTTTTAATCTCTTTTGTTTTTAATATTGATCCCTTGTCCTTATTTATCTCTTAGGTTTTTAATTTTTATCACTTGGGTTCACCGATTCTTTGGTTTATAATATTAAACCCTTGGGGTTTATTAGTTATTTTGGTTTATAATACTAATAATCCCTTAGGTTTATTAATCTCTTGAGTTTGAAATTTTAATTCTTAAGGTTTATTAATTTCTACATTTATAATATTAATATTTTTCCCATGGGTTTATAATATTTTTCCCTTAGGTTTACTAATTTCTTGGGTTTATAATATTAAAAGCTTTGGTTTGTTTGTTCCTTAACTTTTTAATATTAATAATTCTTTTGGTTTATCATTTGATCCCTTCAGTTTAAAATATTGATGTTTATTTCATGGTTTATAGTATTTATCTAAGCATTTATATACTTAAGGGTTTAAAATATCAATAATCCCTTGGGTTTGTTAATCTCTTGAGTTTAAAATATTGATTCTTAGAGTTTAATCCCTTGATTTTTCTAATTCTTTGGGTTGGTAATATTAGTCCCTTCGGTTTATTAGATCTCAATATTCGACATTAAATATTACTCCTACACTTTGATATTAATGCATATTCCAATTTCACATTATGAAAAATATTGTTTCAATATGAAAATAAACCATGGGCGACCATTGTTAGTCATTGTTAGCTATAGTCGATCAAGGTTTTCCATGGTCGAATTTCACGTTGTGACAAATATTGTCTCAATATGAAAATTAACGATGGCCATCCATGGTCATTCTTCATCCAATGTCACATTGTGACAACAATTTTCTCAATGTTTATATCAAACATGGTCAACCATGTCTATTTTACGGTTTATAGTATTTATCTAAGGGTTTTTATATACTTGAGGTTTAAAATATTAATCTCTTAGGTTTATAGTATTAATAATAATATGAGTTTATCAATCTTTTGTGTTCAAAATATTAATTTGTATACTTTAATTAATCTCTTGTGTTTTTAATATTGATCCCTTGACCTTATTGATCCCTTAGGTTTTAATATTTATCCCTTGGGTCCACCAATTCCTTGGGTTTATAATATTAAACCCTTGGGTTTATTAGTTCTTTTGGTTTATGATATTAATAATCCCTTTGGTTTATTAATCTGTTAAGTTTAAGATATTGATTTTTAGGGTTTATTAATTTATTAGGTTTTGAGTTTAAAATATTAATTCTTAGGGTTTATTAATTTATTAATTTATAATATTAATATTTATTCTAGGGGTTTATAATATTTTTCCCTTAGGTTTAGTAATTTCTTGGGTTTATAATATTACTAGCCTAGATCCATCTTAACTACGAATATATCAAGCGTCGAGAGAGATCAAATCTCTTGAGGTGAAAACCTATTTTTTGAGTGCAAAACTTGAGGAAAGGTTTGCACCTAGAGATATTTGATCCCTCTCGGTGCTTGATAGATTCGTAGTTAAGATGGATATAGGTTCGTTTCAGTCGTGTGCGACCAAGGAAAATCTATCGATAATATGAGGAACATATGATTAATTTTATCAGTAATGTGTAAACACATCTAATATTAATATAACCATTTTAAATATGTTAAATATGTTTGAGATTTATCGAGTCATTTTAATTTTAAATTTTCTTTGTTACCTTAGTTTGTTGAGATCATAAATATTGTAAAATAACTTTAATGATGAAAAATCATGAAATAAATTTTTGAATGCAAAGTGAGAATGTAATAATATTGAACGATTGAAAACATGAATAATAAGAATGTAGTCAATTACACTTAACCTTCATTGTGATCAACCTCAAACTATTTTCTTCTACTATTCTTATTGTCACCCTTATTAGTTTTGTCATCTTTTCATATCGATTATATGAAAAATGCATTAGAAATCATACACCATAGACCATTTAAATATTTAGATCGAGTTTTTGTGGTAAACATCATACCTTGTATCTCTTTCTCTCCAATATTATTAAGTTTAATTAATATAACACAAAAATCATTCTACATTGTCAATAACTTTTGTTCTTACACTGAAATAAATGCACATTATTAATCAAATGACTTTAAAATTAATGTACCATCATACATCCAATTATATCAAATTAGAAATCAACATAGACACTGAAGTCAATGCATCTGTTGCAAGAAATCAAATAAGATTAGAAAACATCTACACATAAATCAATGTATCTAATGCAAGTAATCAAATAGGATTAGAAATCAACATCTACACTCAAATCAATGCATCGAGTGCAATTAAGAAAAAAGGATTAGAAACCAACATATACACTAAAATCAATGCATCTAGTGAAAGAATCAAATAGGATTATAAATCGACATCTACATTGAAATCAATGCATTTAATGCAAGAAATCAAATAGGATTAGAAATAATTTATATTGAAATCAATGTATATAATGTAAGAAATCAAATATAATTATAAATCAACATCTACATTGAAATTAATGCATCTAGTGAAAGCAATCAAATAGGATTAGAAATCACCATCTATACTGAAATCAATGCATTTATTGCAAGCAATCAAATAGAATTTTAAATCATCTACATTTAAATCAATGCATCTAGTGAAAATAATCAAATATCACTAGAAATCAATCTACACTAAAATAAATGCATCTAGTGCAACCAATCAAATTGGATTAGAAATAACCGTCTATACTGAAATCAATGCATCTATTGTAAGAAATATTCTTCCCTATATCCCCCCTCCATATATATCTATATGTCCTTGCATCTCTACTTATTTATCTCTTTATCTCACCCCCACAAACACACACACTATCTAACTCCATATTTATCAATCTCTTTGTCTCTCCCTCCCTGTCTCCACCTATCTGTTCTTTCTCTTCACCTTCCCTCTATATCTCTATCTCCCTTTGTCTCTATATATCAACCCCAAAACATACACTCTATTTCTCCAATCTATATATCTATCACTCCATCCTCCTCTTCCCCTTTCCTCCCTCTCCCCATCTCCCCCTTCCCTCCCTCTTCTATCTCTCTTCCCTCCTACTATCCTCTCTCGCTCTCCCTCCATCTTCCTTATCACTCCTCTCTCTCTCTCTCTTTACAAATTTCACTCTCTATGTCTTTCTTCTTACCACCCTCTCTCCCCCCCTCCATCTCCATCCCTCTTTTCCCTACCTCTCTCCAAACTCTCTTCCTTTCTCTCCTACCTCTCTCTCTCTCTCTCTCTTTCTCTCTTCACCTTCTAACTTTGTCACTATATGTCTCTCTCTATCATTATCTCCCCCATTCTCTCCATCTCTTCTTATTTATATCTTTATCTCACCGCCAAACGTACACACTCTCTCTCCATATATCCCTTGTAACTCTCTCTTTCTCTCCACTTGTCACTCTCTATGTATTTCTTCTTCCCTCCCTCTCTCCCCATCCATCTCCATATCTCTATCCATCCCTCTCCCCCCCTGCAACTCCATCTATCTATCCCTCCCTCTCTCCCCCTCCAACTCCATCTATCTATCCCTCCCTCTCTCCCCCTCCAACTCCATCTCTCTATGCCTCTCTCTCTCCTCCTCTCTCTCTCAACTCCCCTCTCTTTTCCTTCCTCTATCTTCCTTTCTCTCCTACCTCCCTCTCTCTTCCCCCATCAATCTCTCTCCCTCTCCCCCCTAAAATCCTCTATATTCCCCCATCACTCTCTTCCTCTCTCTTAATTCATCTCTCTCCCTTTATCGCTTTCCTTTCTCTGTCTTCAACCCCCCCTCTCTCTCTCTGCACTCAAATCCTCTCTCTTATCCCATCCCTATATTTCTCTCTCCAACTATGTTAATATATCCCTCCCTTTCTTATTCTCTCTCTTTCTCTTCCCCCTTGTCTCCATCACTCCTTCTATGTCTCTTTATATTACCCCTAAACATACACACTCTCTCTCCATCTCTCCCTTGTTACTCCCTCTCTCTCCACTTCTCACTCTCTATATATTTTTTCTTCTCTCCGGCTCCAACTCTTTCTCTATCCCCCCCTCTCTCCTCCTCTCATCCTTCCTCTCTCTTCAAACTCCCTCTCTCTTCCCCTTTCTCTCTCTCTATCTCTCTCTCTCCCTCTACCCTCCAATCATTTATCCCTCTCCCTACCTCTATCCTTCTCTCTATGTCCTATCTCCATCTTTATGTCTCCCTCCCCTCCTCCGCTCCCCTCCCCTCTTCTTTACCTCTCTCACTCCTCTCCCCTCACCCCCTCCCCTCTTCTTTAGTTTATCTCCATCTCTCCCTTGTCACTCCCTCTATTTCTCCACCTCTCTCATATGCCTTTCTTCTTCCCTCCCATATATCTCTCTGTTGTCACTCCTTCTATTTCTCCACCTCTATCGTATGCCTTTGTTCTTCTCTCCCATATATTTCTAGAGTTAATAGATATATATCTTAATATATTAATATATATTATAATATAATAAATTTAATATTGTATTAATGCCTAATCCTAATAATGTGATTAATTCAAAAGTTCTTTTATCTACATTATGGATCACAAAAATCTTAGATCTAACACTAATATAAAGTTATTAAATTTAATAAATTTAATATTATAATATATTAATATAAATATTAAATTTAGTAATAATAATAACAATAATAATATTACTATTAATATTAATATTTTATTATTATTGTTAGGGTTACTAATGTTTTTTTTGCATGGTATTATTATTAATTTGTTCCATGGTATTTAGTCCATAGGCTTCAAATATAATTAGATGTTGATTTCTACTCCTATTTAATATATTTTTATTTATTTACCTTACCTTTTTATACCTCTTTTATAAATATGGTATTTGGCCCATGTTATTAATAATAATTTTCCCCATGGTATTTGACCCATAGGCTTCAACTACATATAAATTCTCTTTTTTGAGAGTTTGAAAATATTTTCATATTTCATATTTATATTGTTTAAATTCATTTTTAATTGTTTATATATATGGTTATGTAAGTTATTTTTAAAGCGGACATTATTTATATTTTATTAAAAAAAAAAAATTCTCAGCACAAAAAGCTTAGGTTTATTTGTTCCTTTAACTTTCTAATATTAATAATTCCTTTGGTTTATTATTTAATCCCTTGGGTTTATTAATCCCATCATTTTAAAATATTAATGTTTATTTCAAGGTTTATAATATTTATCTAAGGTTTTATATACTTAAGGATTTATAATATTAATCTCTTAGGTTTAATATTATCTACTTAGTTTTATAAACCCTTGGTTTTTTAATGTTAATCCCTTGGGTTTATTATTTCCTTGGGTTTAGTGATCCTTTAATTTATTAATTCATTGGGTTTATAATATTAAAAATCTCTAAGGTTGGTTATTCTCTTTGGTTTATAATATTAATAATCATGTGAGTTTATCATTCATTTGTATTTAAAATATTAATTTTTTGGCTTTATCAATATCTTTTATTTTTAATAAGGATCCCCTGGCTTTTTGATTTATTAAGTTTTTAATATTTTTCCATTGGATTCACCAATTTCTTGGGTTTATAACATTAAACCCTTCCGTTTATTGGTTTTTTTGGTTTATAATATTAATAATCCATTGGGATATTGATAAGAGATATACACTTATCATAAATAATAATAAAGTACTATTATTATTATGTTATATTTGAATTATACTATAGTTTTAGTTAAAACTATTAAGATATTGAAAAAATTTAATAATATATTATTATTATTTATTTTATTATTATATATATATATGATGATGATGATGATGATGGTTAACGTCCATTGAGACCAATGTTTGGTTTATCGGACCTAAAGAAAAGAATTATTTAGTTTGATTTAAGATTTTATTCCTGTGTTCAAAAAGCTTGGAGAGAAGCCTCCCGGGCTCACTATAATTTTGACATCTTAAAAGGTTAAGAAGTCACTATTGCAACAAAAATTATGAAATTGAGCTCTAATGTGGTTGTACCCAGAGCACTCTAACACACACACACATATTAGTTTAATATATAGTATTCATATAGTTAATATTATTAATATATTCTGTGTAATTATATAAAATATATTAATAAATATATTGATAAATATATAATAATTATTTTGGTAAAATATATATAGTGGGTGGTGGATATAGGCCTATTGCCTTATATCATGCACATTCAATAACATTGATAAATATGATTGTGCTAGTAATATAAATACAATAAAAATTAATAACTAAAATCTAATTTAATTTGAATTTTTCCGGAAAAGAAACGTGGGATGCAAGCAGAGCCCCAAATGTACTCTAAAAATATATATCCAAATCATTAATGAAAATCAAGATACGAAACGATATATATATATATATATATATATATATATATATATATATATATAGTGCAGGAAGGTTTTAAAATGGCAGCCTTCGGCACCATCCTTACAATAGTTTACAGATGGTAAAATAATACTTCCTCACACGCAAGGAAATACTTGCATGAAAAGCTCTTTTTAATAATTAATGTACAACACACCATTGAATGGTCTGATCAACGCAAATGAGGCTACAACTAACTAAATACCAGAAACTCAGAAACCTGATTGGGTTTTCAATCATGAATAAGCTATAGAGCCAACCCGATAAGAATAGCCTAGCATGGAGAAGAAATTACAAAAGAAAATAAGCACCTGTAGCCATGGAGGTCAAGCAAGTAACCAATGATATATTGCTATTCTTTTTTTTGGTTCTATTAGTGATTCTACCAAGGCATCACGTTTTCAAGACTCACCGTTAGAGAAGAGAAGAAATGGCGTGTTACTACCAAACATCTGTGGAGTATAAGTTTATTTTAAAAGAATAAAGAAAACCCAAGCTATATTAGAAGGGTTTCATCCATAAGATTTACTAGTAAAAAGTTGAGAAGGGCTTCGAAGCTCTATACACATGAACCGGAGTTAATCCTTATCAAGGAAAATGCAAATAAAATGAACAATGAGATATAAAGAAGAAAACAAGAGCTCACTTACAAAATGCTATTCGGGGGCTAGGATTTGAGAATATACATGACGGAAAATTTTGTCGACCAAACCCTGGAAGGGTCGGAACCACATGCAAGAATTCATGAAATTGTAGTGTAGCGGCGAGGAAAAAAAACCTTCTGCTATTAGAACATATGTGGAAGGAACTAAACCTCATTGAGTGCTTCCTTGTTATACTTGAAATCAATCAAAAGGGGACTTTTAACTTCAAAGCGTTGTAAATCAAAGAAACAGAAAGATAAATTTTGCAGGAATCCGAAAAAATTACTAGTTCTGCATCGAAGTAGTCTATAATGTGACTTTTTGAAGGTTTTATGGTAATTTTTTCTAGTTTAATTTCTTTAAATTCTGGCCAGAATTTAGTGAAAATAGAAATTTGATGGGTAACCTTGCACAATCTAAATGTCTTGGGATTTTTTAGGGTGCTGAATCCATATATACAGTCAAAAAATCAGTTTAAATAACATAAATCAAAATTTTATATCAATTTGTTCCATATATACAGTCAAAAAATCAGTTTAAATAACATAAATCAAAATTTTATATCAATTTGTTTCACCAGATTCCAGCACCTGAAACTCCAAAAAATCACACTAAAAACAACTCCTTTTTGTATCTATATGTTACCCTAGACCGGAATAAAAATCATTCTGAGAGTATCAAAAGGTTCTTTGAGAAGAAACGCCAATAATTTAATCGTGAAGCCTTCAAGAATTAATGGAAAAGTTTCCGCTGACATTAGGTTTTAAATGGAGTTGCCGGGCTCTTCCTCAGCAAACTTAACAAAGATAACCATAACTGAGAGAGAAGGATACGCAAGGCCGGAATCTGTGAGACCCAAATTAACATCAATGTAATTATGTGTAAGGCCCGACAGTGGTAAGAATAGAGTATACAATTAATGTAATATGGTGCATATAATGATGAAACAAGGGTGAAACAAAAATATAATTGTTAAACAAAAGAAAGATCAAAGTTTCTATCATAAGATTGGTTAGAGTAGTGATGTCAAGAACAAAACAGTTATAAATTCAAATTGGTAAAGGGATTAGTTTTATGACTTCATAGTAGAATCGACAAATATTTTCTTCCTTGGATAATTAAATTAAGTGAACTAGGTAATTTGAGTAAAAGTCCTGAGAATTAAAGGAAATGATGGTTACCTTATATAATTTTCCTTGATAATATATTTTTTATTATTATGTTTTTTAAATGTAAATAGATAATTATACTTTATATAAAAATATGTTATAGTAAAAAAAATCCATTTATAAGATAAGATTTTTTTATAATAAAATAGATAAGACAATTTTGTACTTATGTGATGAGGTTTATTCCAATCATCACTCTCTACAACTATATATATATACATATATATAGATATCAGTAAAATATATAATAAAAATAAATGTTTTGATATCTATCATAATCATTTTTTGAATTTATATAAATATGATAATTTATATACAAATTAATATAATATAGTTTTTACAAATAAAAAATAATGATAGACTTAATGCAACACAACAAAATTTTAAATTTAATTAGATATGAATTTTATAATTCTATTTAAATATAATGTAAATAAATTGTTATTTGTTATATATATATATATATATATATATTAAAAAATATTATAATATTAAACAAATGTTTTTAAATTAAATTTATATTAAATTTTTAGGCATATTTTATTTAATAAAATTTTTATATTTCATTAGATAGATTTTTACTAGAATAATAAATTTATTTTTTTAATATTTTATTATAAAGTCTAAATTAAAAAACCAACTAGATAAATAAAAAAATAAGTGCTATCTACCCTTTTAATTTATATAACTATAACAATTTTCATACACATTAATATAATATAATTTAAGAAAATCAAACAAAAAAATAATATACATAATGCAAGACAACAAAATTTTATATTCAATTACATATGAATTTGTAATATATATAATTTTAAATTAAATTTACAAGTATATTTCATTTAATAAAACTTTTATTTTATTAAATGAATTTTTTTCTAAAATAATATATATATTTTTAATTTTTTATTATAGAAATCTTGAGTATTTCCTTTTCTCATTTGCATTTAGTAAATAAAAACCGCTCTATATGTCATCTTCCTTCCTTCTTCTAGCATAACGTACATGCTCTTTTTCTCTATCGTTAAATCTCTTTAGATTTGAAATGATCCCTCCACTTTGTTGTGTTTCTATTTCATACATTCTCCTTTAAGAAGGTATGATGATTTGATCGTTTCCATTTTTTAATACAAATGTGGCCACTAAAAACTTGACTGTTTAAACATAGAATTAATTCTTTTTCCAGGTGTTGGAGGCTTTTTCCCATTGAATAGAGTATTACAACAACACTCGATGCTACTCCCATATATTCCAATGCTCATGCTCATTTATGTCTACAAATGCATGTAGACATCAAATAACAAATTTTTGGTTTATCACAAATCCATTCAACATGTAATTGTTATTGATATTAAAAATCAGATAATAATATATCTTTATTTATATAATAAATATGGATTGTGTTTTTTTAATAAATAAAAAATGAAACTAAACTTCTATACTAGTTAAAAATTCACAAATAACTCACAATAAAATTATAAACTCATAAATAGTACATAATAGAGTTGTGTCTCTGTTATATTAATTGATTGAGTTGTTTGAGGATATAAGAATAAAGAGACACCAAAAAAATATGAGAATCCTCTAAAAATATATTTAGAATGCTAATAATGGCTATGCTAATTTAGGTTTTGCACACATGCTAATATCTTTTTAAATTTTAACTCTATATAAATTATTAGAAATTACTATTGACTAGGTATAATTATATCTAACACTCCCCTTTAATAATAACCATTACTTCTTTGTTGGTATACAATTGAAATAGGCTTACAACACCTAAGTATGTCTTCTCAATGGATTTGGGAATATGTCATCAAATTTTTCTTTCAATTTACAAGATTTTAATTGGATTTCTCCATTGTTTATGGGCTCCCTATTAAGTGATGAGATTTCTTTTATGATGAAAAGTATGGTTGTTTGAAAAAATACTGTTGCATTACTATCACAATACACTATAGTTTGTCCCTCTTGTTCTTCTTGTATATCACTTAATACTTTGTGTAAACAAACTACTTGACAAGCTACTCTTATTGCCACTACATATTATGTTTTAGCTAAATATATTGTCACAATAAGATGATTCTCTGATGCCCATGAAATGAAACTTTAACAAAGATGAAAAATATATCCCAAAGAACTCTTTTTCTCATCTATGTTACCTGAAAAATAACTATCAATATATTAAAAAAAAAAAAAAAAACACTATTAGTGCTAGAGTAAAATATACCATATCTTTTTGTTCCAACAATATATCTCATAATTATTTTTTTCTTGCCAATGCGAGTATTTTGGAGACTTCATGAATCTAAAAATAAAACTAACAATATACATAATGTTTGGTCTAGTGATAGTGAGATACATAAGACTAATAACCAATCTATTGAATAAATTTAGGTCTATGTTGGATTCTATATATGTTTTTTTGAGCTTCGCTCTTATTAAAATTGGAGTTGGTGCTTTATTTCCACTACATAATGTGCGGACCATGGTACTGAGATACAGAAGACCATTAACCAATCTATTGAATAGATTAGATCTATGTTGGATTCTATATATTCTTTGTTGAGCTTCATTCCTATTAAATTTGGAGTTTGCACTAATTTACAATTCATCATCTTGAACCTCTTTAACACATAAATGAAATACCTTTCTTGAAACGCAAAGATATCTAAATTTTATTGAATGAATTCAATACCAAGAAGGAATGTCATTGAATCCAAAAACATCATTTCAAATTATTGGTTTATAGTTGATTTAAGCTTCTCCACTAATAGATTCCGTATAAAGATAATATCATCAACATAAAAACAAACAATTAGAATTTGTCCTTTTCTATTTTATGTTGTGTAAAATTTAGGTTCATTGTTGTTTATGTTGAATCCATTGTTGGTAAAATGTGTATAAATTCTATTATATCAAGTTCTATGAGCTTGTTTAAGTCCATAGATAACTTTCTTAAATATGCATATGTTATCTTTATGTCCCTTTATCACATATCATGGTGGTTTCTTTGTGTATACTTCTTCTTATAAAATGCCATTTATGAACACTAACTTTACATCCATCTGATAAAATTTCCACATATTCAGAGATGATATGATTAATTCAAATATAACTATCTATAGCCTTACAATTGATGCAAAGGCGTCACCATAATCTACTCCTAAGTTGTTGTTGCAAATCCTTTTGCTACCAATATTTATATTCTATGTAATTTTTTTTTAGCTTGTGTTATTTTGGTATTCTTTTCAATATTTCATTTTCTTCTTTATTTAATTTATTTGCTGCATCTTCTTATACCTCAGTTACTGCTAATTGAAATTTTCTATTAAAATATTGTAAAATAAAAAGAAACATCTTCATTTTATTTATCTCCTCTTCCACTACTAAAATAGCTTCAATAAAGTTGATGACCATTTTCATCTTTTCAATTCCTTCTTCTATTGTAGTTATGACAACTTTTCCATACTCACTTTCATCTCTATCATATTTGGGATTCACAAGTTACTCTTTAAGGAATGCTATTTCAAGCTCATAATCAAAATCAACTTTCATTATTGGGTTCTTCTCACTTGTTGTTGTTCCTACAAAGGTGGTTTCAATTTCATCCTAGACACATGTATTTGTATAATGGACTATAATGGCTTCACCATGTTCATGCTTTGGATCTTGTACATATATTTTTTTTCTTGTGCAATTTCTTCAACAAAATTCTTTGTAGTGTTTATGCCAATTGTACTCTCCATGTCTTGTATACCTTTTTTTGCTTGAACAAACTCTTCCAATTACTTTTGTGATATCAAAATATTGTAGTTCTTCTATTACAATAACTATAATCCTCCGTTGATTGATGTTTCTCTCCCTTTCACTATACAACATATCCAAAATATCCCAAAATTCTTTGTCTTTGGTTGCTTTTGAAATCTTAAGAAGAATGTTGTTATCCAAACAATGTTTGATGAGAAACAATGTTGTTGCATCATTCTACCTGTTGACTATAAGTTGACCCCTTTATCTTGTGTCACGGTCTTATAATATACTTAAGTTTAGGTCCCTTCAAATCCATTCAACACAAGATCTCATTGATATTCTATAGTTATTGTAATTATCATATTAATGACCCAAAAATCATAAATTTTACGAACAAAAACTAAAAATAATGAAAGATAAAATTTCCCCCTTCAACTTCATAACCTTTTAATTAATCAAAACTATAATTAATAATTTAAAATAAAATTCTATTAACTTTAAAACCATTCTTACATACCATAACTAATATAAATATTTTTTCACATAAATTTAATACACATAATATCTACATAGCAACAAAAAAAATTAAATATCCACAAATCGAAATACATAAAGACATATTGACTAATTTGAGAACATATGTCATCACTATGTACTTATATTTATAAGTCAACCCATATTCATAAAATTCCATCACAATTTATGCATTAATCCAGCCCACGAAAGTTTTTACGAACCTTCATCACTAAACATTAATCCACCTCACAAGAGTTAAGATCAAAAGTTATGATGAAACTCCATCACTAAGCATCAATCCACCTCACAAGAATTAAGATATCTTAAAAAAAAATATGCTTGTTAATGCATCAATGCATCCCACTAAGCGTCAAACCACCCAACAAAAGCTCAACCTTAATCAGTAAGCATCAATCCGCTACCCAAAATATAATTTTTCTGAATTATGGAACAACATTTTTAATGCATTTATCCATTTCACAAGAACTATGGCAAAACTTAATCACTAAAGGTTAATCTACCATGTGGGAATTAAGGAAAATCTTAAACACCAAACGGATTTGATAAGACAACAATCCGCACCACAACAAAACCTAATCACCAAGTGTCGATCCACCCATCAAAGTTAAATCCAGTCTAAGAATTAAGGAAAATTTTAAACACCAAACAGATTTGATAATACAACAATCCGCACCATAATAAAACCTAATCACTAAGTGTCAATCCACCAATCAAAGTTAATTACAGTCTAAAATACTAGCGAGAATTTAATTGTGACTTTCAATAAGAACTTCGATATTTGATATGGTTATAGTGTTGGAAATTTAAAAGAACAGAGAAGCTGAAAACAAACAGGGGAAATTCTTTTCCACAAAACACAAGGGAAATTGAAAGAAAGCAATGAAGGCATAGTTTTGGCACAAAATGCACAGAACCACGCAGAGACAAAACCAGAGAAATTTTCTATATCGTTTTTCTACGTCAACAGGTTTTTCTACTACATCATTCAAAAAAAAATATGTTACATTACATGAAAAACACATTTTAAATATAAAAATGGCAGATCCTGAAGGTTTAACGCTAATTTTAATGCTTGAGCAGACGGGTAACTCCTAAAATTTCCTTCTGCGGTGTTATACTGTTTCTTCATGAAATACCGTACAAAACATAAAAGCTCAAACCTGAAATTCTTTTGTGTTTCAGCTGTGAACGATATTGCATACATGCCGATATTGCAGATCATACTTCGGAGGTGACAAAATTTAACTTGGTGCTATCCTCTCTGTAGGTTTTAACCCTGTACAGAAATTATCTGCAAACGAATCTTAAAAACAGAAAATAAACAATAGTGAGAGCATAAAACATAAAACAGATATACACAAAGATTTTCCCCAAGATCCCAAATCGAGACGATCAGCTTGATTTTTCATTATATTCCTTTTAGTGCTACAACACATATATATATATATATATATATACATGTTGAAGCATACATTAACCCCAATCCATTAAACCTAGATTGGAACATAACCTTAGTTTGCTTGACTTGATCTACAAAGTACTAGGGGCTGAAAACGATCATGCCCCAAAACCATGTGCAAACCCATGCACAAAACCATGGGCAGTGTCTGCCCTCTGGAAAATAAGTACCCAAATAATTTTTCCCGAGCCGTTGCCTCGGACCTCGATAGGGGGGGTTGCCGCCCGCCTTGTGACCCCCCTGCTGCGCCCGACGCAACGTATAGGGGGTGCTATCACCCCCCCTGTGACCTCCCCATGCGTGAATAGTCATGGAAAGAATATAAAACATACACAACATTCTCCCACTTGTTGTTTTATTTCCGCAAGGGGCTAGAGGAGAGATGAGTCATTAGCCCAGTTTTGCAACACCCATTTTTTCTCTACACCAAGAGAACTTCTGAGTGCTCACAAACTTCATCAATGCACCTGCAACATTCTTCAAAGTGTCCACCTTTACTAGCAACACCCTTTTAGCCTCAACCATATATCTCACAAAGTGATATTGAACATCAATGTGCGTTGTCTTTGAATGATAAGCAAGGTTCTTAGCCAAGAAAATTTCACTTTGGCTATCACAGTCTATCCTTATAGCTTGCTGCACCAACCCCATACTTAAACACAATCTATGCACAAAACTAATTCCTTGCTTGCATGAGTGGCTGCCATGTATTCTGCCTCTATAGTTGAAAGAGCCCCTACAGACTGTCTTTTACTCATCCAACTAACTGCACCTCCAAATAGGCTAAACACATACCCACTTGTAGATCTTCTTTGGTCCATATCTCCAGCCCAGTCTGCATCAAAAAAACCACGAATGTAAAACACTCTTTCCAATCCCGGTCTTCCCTCGTAGCACAAACCATAATCACTAGTGCCATGCAAATATCCAAAAACCTGCTTCATTGTTGTCCAATGCTCCTTCCGTGGGTTTAACATAAAATTGCTCAATACTCCCACTGCATGTGCAATGTCTGGTCTAATACAGACCATTGCATACATCAGGCTACCCATTGCACTTTCATATGGAACACGGGACATATCCTCCTCTTATTCTTGTGTCTTGGGACACTGTTCAGTAGACAACTTTACACCTACAGGAATCAGAACATTCACTGGTTTACTATCCTGCATATTGAACCTCTTCAATATAGTCTTGACATACTTCATCTGGTTTAGACAAAGCTTCCTCTTTTCCCGATCTCTCTTAATTTCCATGCCCAAAATATAGTTTGCAACACCAATATCCTTCATGTCGAATTTGGAGAATAGTTGGGTCTTAAAATCTTGGATAATTTCTTTGTCATTTCCAATCAACAACATATCATCCACATACAAGACCAAATAAATAACAAGTTGATGCAGGGAAACCCTGCAATACCCACATATTCACTCCCGATGTGCGTATTAAATTTTCACTTCACATTTAAATTCCAAAATGGTCCTCAATTTTCACAATCCGACAATCTCAATTAATATGCGGAAGCTATCTTTTAATTCATGGCTATCAAACCAAAAAACCAGCCCAAAAATTTAAAATCTCATGCCGAAGCTTCATTACTTAACAATGATTCTAAAATCATTGAAATACCCATCTTATGATTTTAAATCAACTATTTCAAAGGCCAATTAAGCCCAAAATAATGGACTTCAGCTCTCACCCTCATGAGAGTTCTATTTAACCTTCAATCCTTATTAAAACTTCATATAAGCCTAGTATAGCACTCACCAATTTTAAAGTTTATTTGACCCAAGTTACAAGCTTGGTTCTCATGCCAACTCACTTAAATTTCACCCTTATAATTTGTCACAATAATGATCTTTGCAAATATTATATTCGTTTAAGCCCACAGCTATCATACCTTATCAACAAAGAAAACAACGCTCAACATACCAGTGTTAAAAAGCCAGTAGTTTCAATATGCAAATACCTTTAGATCTTCACCTTCAATATGTTCAAGGTTCCATGCGCCTTCATCATCATTCCCTTGAAACTTCCTTTGCTATTCTGAATTGATTCCAATACATCTCTGCGCCAACCATTCAGCCATAGCTTCAACATAATTTAGGTCTTATACCAGACCACGAACTCTGATGCCGTGTTCCAGTAAATAATTCCTCCATCAATTGATACTTCACAGAATATTAAATTCTGGTAGCCTCGTTCCATTCATTATTATGCGCTGACTCCCATTCATGGTTATGCGTAGACTCCCAATCGAACTCTGCATTGATCACGTTTCATAGGCCGTGGTTCGATCGGCCCAATCTGATAACCATTCAACAGATTCATGAACGGTTTTGTCCTCCTCAATCCGACAGTGCTCTATGCAAAAATTAAACTCCCAGCAATTCCATCTCTGATTTTAATTGATTACTCTAACATCCATACAGACTTTGATTTCAATTTCGAGTCTGCATTCTTCCACGTAAGGTCAGGTTCTATATTCTTGGACCATGGGTTATTTTTTTCCGATTGCACAAGCTCTGCGCCTTATACCATTACTCAGTTGCTACATACACAAAACCTCCACACGAATCGTAGCATTTCTCCCTCCTTCTGCGTCCAGATTTGGACCAATCTCCATGCATCGGCTTTGTCAGTGCTAAGAGAGTTAATTCCAGAAACCTAGATTAAATTGCCTTCCTTCAAATGTGTCTTTCTCCACCTTGAAGATGTGAATTGACTTTCAGATTACTGTTTCAAACAATTGTATGGATTGCGTCAATTTGTAAATAGACAGAGTCTCTTTGCACAGTTTATACCCATCAATCTGATGCCATGCCACTACCTACGCCCTTCAATAAAGATCAAGTCTCATCGATCCTTTCATACATAGCTCCATAGACTTGTAGAGGCGCAGAAATACAACATTTCAGCATGGGCGTTACATTGCTTGCTCTTCGAACTCTGTATCTCCCAGAATTGTGAAGATCATACACTCCAATGGCAGCGTTCAAGACTTTCAGGGTGGTTAAAAGTGTTCAAGACAGAACCCTTTACACAGAGATTTACATAACATATATAATTCAAGAATTTAAAAAGAGTGGCACCCTGTTCCAACCAGTGATTAACCAATTCCTTATACAGTAATTCTTCCTCCATGTAATCGATCCAATGTGATCGATTTATCCAATTCTTGTACAATCAATCAACCAATAATCATATACCATCTAAATCGATATTAAACCCCATTACGCTTACACAATAAATAACTCATGAATTCAAAAAAGGATCGAATTCCCCTTCATACATTGAATGCACAAATTCAATTCTACACAAACTCAATAATGGGCATAACCTTCAAAAAATCAAATTCTATATTAATACATACAATACCTACATAACAATCTCCTTCCTTGGCCTGATTTCCAAATCATTGGCCCTTTTACAAACTACCCGAAGGCTTCCAAGTAGGAACCCCTGCTCTCTACTCACACTCTCTTTGATCTTCAATGCCTTTGAGGCTTAATAATTTATACAATTTAGAATGATCTAATCTAAGTTCAATCCCTTCAACTTCTCAAAAAAATCCTAAAATCTGTCTTGAATCCCTAAGGATCCTCTCTCACTCATAATTAATGAAACTAATTTCTAAATTAATATTTAGAAAAATCTCTCATCCCTTTACATCCTCAACTGACCATGTTCTCTCATATTCTCGAACATTTGAGAATTATTTACAATATTTAATTAAAAATACATAAAACCCACTCAAATCATTCATAAAAATCTAGCTCTTTTAAAACTTAAAAACCCCTAAGTTTTAATAAATACAAAGTATTTATTTTTGCCTAATGCTCCTGCATCACAAGTTCACCAATTAATTTAAGATAAACACAATGATCATCCTTTCTTCTGGTGAAGCCAAGTCCCCGTATATAGGTATCAAATTTCTGATACCACATCCTTGGTGACTTAGTTTAACCCATACAGAGACTTCTTTAACCTGCATACCAACTATTTCTTCCCCTTCACCATAAAGCTTTCATGTTGTTTCATGTAGATCTCCTCTTAAAAATCCCCAAGAAGAAATTTTGTCTTCACATCCATCTGTTCTACCTCAAAATCAAATGCAGCAACAACAGATAAAAGTAATCTAACAGAAGTAACTTTGGAAACAGGATAAAAAATATCACCAAAATCAATTCGTGACACCTGGGAATAACCTTTTTCTACCAACCGAGCTTTGTATTTCTCCATCTTGCCTTCTACATTTATCTTCTTCTTAAGCACCCATTTTCTCCCAATGAGCTTCCTTCCAGTCGGTAACTCCACCAGATCCCATGCCTCATTTTTATGCAAGGATGCCATTTCATCAACCATGGCCTCCTTCCAAAGTTTTCCATCCTATGAATCTACTGCCTCCCTGATGGTTCTGGGATCATCAACAGTTATAGTCAAAGAAAAAATTGAACAGAAAGTAGATGGAATATACCTTTCTGGTTGTCTTCTTTCTCGAACTAATCTTCTCTCAGCTGGAGTTTGTGGCTCTTCCTCTTCTGAGTCTTCTTCTGTTGTAGAGTCTGATTCATCCTCCTTTAGCTCAAACTCTATCTTTTCAGGTTCTTTTGGTAGGAATTCATGTTTAACAACATATTTCACCTCTCTAAACCCCACATCTCGGCTGTACAAAACCTTCCTTATTTCCGGGTTCCAAAGCTTGTAACCCTTTAAACCATCCTTATACCCAATAAAGGTGCACCCTTTAGATTTATTATCCAACTTGCTCCTTTTCTACTTTGGAACATGTACATATGAATCACATCCAAATACCCCCAGATGTGAAAGAGAGGGTTTCTTACTAGTCCATACCTCATGTGGAGTCTTATCCTCCAATGCTGATGAAGGTGATATGATAACCAAGTAACATGCAGTCTCCATTGCCTCTGCCCAAAATTCTTGTCCTAACTCGGTACCAATGAGCATGCTTCTTTCCTTTTCCATCAGCATTCTGTTCAGTCTATCTGAAACTCCATTTTGTTGAGGTGTGTATGGAGTATTCTTCTGTCGTGCTATACCACACTTCTTACAGAACTCTTCAAATTCCTTCTTGCAGAACTCCCCACCATTATCTGTCCTCAACACCTTTATCTTATTCTCTGTATAGTTTTCCACCAGAGCCTTAAATTCTTTAAATATGTCAAAGACTTCAGATTTATTCCTCAAGAAATATATCCATGTATTCCTTGAGAAGTCATCTATGAATGAAACATAGTACACAAAATTTCCCAGTGATGGAACTGACACAGGTCCAAACACATCACTGTGCACAAGCTCTAATATCTTGTTCGCCCTCTTATCACCAGAAGGAAAACTCACCTGATTCTGCTTCCCATATACAAAATGTTCACAGAAATCGAAATCTAGAGAGCTATTAGACATACCTTCTACCATACCATTTCCATGCAGTGTTCGAAGGCCCTTCCCTCCAGTATGTCCAAGCCTTTGATGCCATAGCATGGTATTTTCTCCAGAGACTGCTAAGCTTTCCACTCCACTTTTGGGAACCACAGAACTGTTGCACCCATCAATAACAGTGCTGCCTTGAAGCTTGTACAGAGTTCCAATCCAAACTCCCTGCATTAATACTAGTGCTCCTCGAACCATCTTACATGCATCTTTCTTGAACATTATTTTTACTTATGCATCATCCATCTTGCTTACAAAAATCATATTTTTGGCCAATGCAAGAATGTGAAAAACACCATGAAGTGTTCTAATCCTTCCACCTTGTAGCTTCAGCTTGAATTTTCCACGTCCGATGGTTCTAGCCTTCCTATCATCACTTCCATCATATTTCTCATACTCGTAGAACCACTCCCTATGGGGAATGAAGTGAAAAGATGCACCTGAGTCAATCAACCATGACTCATGATCTACATGTGTATTTGAAGAAGAAGCTAAATACACATACCCACCTTCATTCGAGGTGGTTTTTGCCTTTGTAGAAGGAGCATCATCAGATCCCTTTCCTTTCTCAGGAGCTTTAGATTTGCAGTTCTTTTTGTAGTGCCCTTCCTTTTCGCATTTCCAGCACACCTTTACAAACTTTCCAGGAGATTTATATCTCCCTCTATATTTAGATCTCCCACTCCAAACCTTATTCTTGTTTATGTTATGGGACCTTCCTCATATAGATAAGGCATCTCCATTCTGAACCTCTACATTTCTCCGTCTCATTTCCTCTGACAGCAATGCTGAGGCAATGTCATCAAAATTCAAGGTAGTTTTATTGCTACCTATTGCAATAACCAGACTGTCCCACGAATCTGGTAGAGAACACAACAAACTGATGCACTTATCTTCACCTAAGATTTTAATATCAACAGATGATAACTGACTTACCACAGTATTGAAGGCGTTTAGATGCTCTGTCACCGAGTCTCCATCCTTCATCCTCAGGCTATACAGATTTTTTTGCAGGAACAATTTATTCACCAGAGACTTATATTGGTACAAAGTCCCTAGCTTGTCCCACAAGGTCTTTGCCGTAACTTCCCCAGATACATTCAAAAATACTGAATCTAAGACACACAACCGTATTGTGCTCTTTGCCTTCTGATCCAACTTCTTCTAACCTTCATCTGACATTGCCGTTGGTTTAGTACCCGGATCTACTGTGATCCACTGATCCTTATCCACCAATAGCTCCTCCATGTTGAGCTTCCATAACTCAAAACTCTGACCATTAAATTTATCGATCTCTATCTTCCCGCTGCTCACCATCTTCTTTCACCACAAGAATCTATCCCGCAGATCTCCCACTGAACAGGGTCTACCTCAGGCCCGAGAAAAAAACCCTCAGTAATAAAGGTGTCCCCTTGAAGCCGAAATAAATCTGATACCAAATGTAGGTTTTAACCCTGTACATAAATTATCTGCAAATGAATCTTAAAAATAAAAAATAAAAAATAGGGAGACAATAAAACATAAAATAGATATACACAGAGATTTTCCGTTGGATCCCAAATCAGGACGACCAACTTGATTTTTCATTATATTCCTTTTAGTGTTACAACATGTATATATACATGCTGAAGCATAAATAAACCCCAATCCATTAACCCTGTATTAGAACATAAATGTAGTTTCATTGACCAGATCTACAAAATACCAAGGGCCGAAAACCATCATGCCCCAAAACCACGTGCAAACCCATGCACAAAACCATGGGCGGTGTCCCACCACTAGAAAATAAGGACCAAAAAAAATTTTCCCAGGCCGCTGCCCTGAACCTCGACAGGGGGGGCTAGTCATGGAAAGAATATAACACATACCCAACACTCCTTAGCTTTGCGATGTGAGATATGCGATCACCTCACAACTTAAAACTTTTAACCCGACATATTTTAATGGTAAACTTAAAATCTTGTGATTGCAATGTGCGATGGTGATATCGCATCACACCATCACAAGGTTTGTAACAGAGCGCAAAAGGTAAGGGCTAAGATGGGCGAATCGCGAAATGAGATGTGCTAAACAATGGGAAGTGCGAAAAGGTAAAAGGTAAGGGAAATACAAATTTTGTCTGCAGAAACCGTAATGCATAAAGGTTGATGGGTCCCACCGATATCGCATCAACGGAGATAAAGATTGCAGTAATGGGCTAAGTGGAAAGGTTAAGAACTTGTAATTGTGGAGTGCGGGTAAAAGGTAGGTGAATATGGTGTGAAGGACTTAAACGCAGAGTTATGGCTAGGTACTCTATTTTTTAAACTTTTACGGAAGAAATTGCGTGCAGTAAGAAACTATGGATATGGGCTTTGCCCTTCTTTTGCAAAAAAATATAATTGTAACTATGACTAATGCTAGTTTTATTCATGGTGGTGGTTGGGAGTAAATTCCAACACTCCCCCTTAATCACAACTACCACCATTTACCATTCCCAAACCTTCTCTAAGATAATTTTTTTTTTTTTCTGTGCCAATGGATTTGTGAAGATGTTTTCATATTGTTCCTCTAACCTACAATGTTGTAACACAATTTCACCATTGTTAACTAATTCTCTTATGAAATGATATTTAGCATCAATGTGATTTGTCTTCTTATGGAATACATAATTCTTTTATAATGCAGTTGTTGAACTGTTATCACAGAAAATAGTGGTTCCTTTCTCTTGTTCATGATATAAATCCCACAACATCCTTTTCATCCAAAATACTTGACATGCTGCTGCACTTGCTACTACATACTACGTTTCTAATGTTGACAATGAAACTATTGTCTACTTCTTGGAAGCCCATGAAATGGATCCCGAACCCAAATGAAAAACATATCTTGCTGTGCTCTTTCTGTCATCAACACTTCCAGCCCAATCACTGTCAGCGTAACCAATTAGTCTAAAATCATCAGTTGCAGAGTATAGAACACCATACTTCTTTGTCCCATTGACATACTTTAAAATTATTTTGGCTTCTTGGTAATGTGTCTCCTTGGGTGTCTCCATGAACCTTGACACCATAATTACTCCATACATTATATCAGGCCTAGTTGCAGTCAAATACATTAGGCTGCCAAACATGCTTTTGTATAATGCCAGATTGACATTGCTTCTGCAATATTCCTTGCTCAACTTAAACCCCATGACTATTGGAGTTGGTGTTGGCTTGATGTTCTGCATATTGAACCTCTTTAAAATATCTACAGCATACTTTTCTTGAGAGATAAAAATTCCATTTTCTGTTTACTTCACTTATATGCCCAAAAAATATCTTAACAACCCCAAGTCAGTAATTTAAAACTCACTTTTCATGTCTTCTTTAAAATCAATGATGAGAGAATCATCACTGCCTATCAAAATTAAAACATCTACATACAAAACAACAATAAGAATCTTACCGTAATTTTATTTGATATAGAGAGTAGGTTCATCATCATATTTGTTGAACCCATTTTCCATCAGGTAAGCATCTATCCTGCTATACCATGCATGCGATGCTTGCTTCATCCCATAAAGAGCTTTACACAATTTACACACCTTGTGTTATTGGACTTGTACCTCATAGCCAGGAGTTTGTTCAACATACACCTCCTCTTTTAGCACTCCATTCAAGAATGCTGACTTCACGTCTATTTGATACACTTTCCATTTTTGTTGTGCTGCTATTGACAACACTGACACTGTCTCCATCCTTGCAACTGGTGCAAAGGTTTCTTCATAGTCTCTTCCATGCTGCTGCTTGTAGCCTTTGACAACTAGCCTTGATTTGTACCTTTCTATATTGCCTTCAATGTTGCTCTTGGTCTTATAGAACCATTTCACTCCAATGACTTCTTTTCCTTTTGGAATGTCCACTAACTCCCATGTGTTATTCCTTTCTACTGCTCCTATTTCTTCATTCATTTCTTCAACCCATTTCTCTTCTTTGATTGCATCTTCAAAATGTATTGGATCATATACATAACAAAATAATGCAAATAAAGAATTCATACCAGCACTATTATCAACTTCTTCTTGCTCATAAATTTCATTCAAATTTTTGAATTTTGGTCTTCTTATACTTTTTGAAGATGAGCTTGGTGTTGAGCTTGAAGTAGAGGGAGTTGTGGAGCTTTGTGGTGTTCTTGGAGAAGCACTTACTTGATTGCTCAATGTTTTCCTATTACTTGCTTGTGGTGTGCATTGTTGAGCTTGTGTGGGTGGAGGAGGAGCCACTATTGAGGAATTACTTGCTGTAGTCAATTCCTATATGTCTTCATGTGACATACATGTCTTTACATTGATTGTATTCTCTAAACTTACATCGCATGCTCCCTCTTCTATGAACTGAACATCTTTGTTGATTATTACCTTCTTGGTTAATGGATTTTAGAGCTTGTATGCCTTGGTTCCATCACTGTATCTAAGAAATATACATTTCTCCCCCTTGTTTTCCAACTTCTTCCTCAACTCATCCCAGACATGTGCATATGCCAAACATCTGAACACTCTCATGTGAGTGACAAATTTCTTACTTCCACTACATGCTTCTTAATGAACTCTATTCATGACACTTTTGGTTGGACATCTATTAAGGAACTCTATTCATGACACTTTGTCTTCAACATACTCTTAGCCATCTCCATGATGGTCCTATTTTCTTTCTACAAGACCATTTTGCTGAGGTGTATACCTTGTTGTAAACTGCTTGTGAATTCCATGCTCCCTGCAAAAACATAGGAAGTAATTTGAAATATGTTCGCCACCTCTATCAGTTGTCAACACTTTTATGTAGTGTCCACTTTGCCTCTCAACAAGAGCTTTGTAATGGAAGAAGTGGTCAAACACTTCACTTTTCTATTTTAGAAAATAGACCCATGTTTTCCTTGTGTAGTCATCTATGAATGTCAAAATATTGTGGCTACCACCAAATAATGGTGTTTGCAGTGATCCCCATAAATTTGAGTGGAAAATATCCAAAGGTGCTTTTTCCCTTATTGACTTTCCTGCTAGAAATGATTATTTGTGTTGTTTTCCCAAGATGCAACCTTCACACAGGCTCTTTGGTTTCTCTATGAATGGCAGTCCTTTCACCATGTATTTTCTATGCAATAAATTCAAACCTCCGAAGTTGAGATGACCAAATCTCAAATGCCATAACCAATTCTCATCTTCGACTTCTTCTTGAAAGTTTTATTGTGTGACATCTACTATAACACCTTCTTCCTTCAAGTCTGATCTCATCTTTAGAGGAAAAATTCTGTTGTTTGTCATATGAAATTTTTCAATGAGCTGTCTACTTGGAGGCTTATCCAAGATTGTGCACACATCATCTTTAAAAAATACATTGTAGCCATTTTGCATGAGCTTTCCAATGCTTAGGAGATTATGTTTCAAGCCAGGGACATAATACACTTCTGCCATGAAATTCTTCTCTCCCTTCTTTGTTAGTATGTATACTCTTTCATTTCCCATGATAAAGACCTTGCTATTAGTCCCCGTTGTCATTTCAGATCTTACACTTTCATCTAGATTGGAAAAAATTGCTATGTTTGCAGTCATGTGGTTGCTACACCCTGAATCTAAGAACCATATATCCTCTTGTTTTTCTTGTACTACATTACAAGCTAGAAACAAACTATCATGGTTCTTATTTTCCTTTATGAAATTTGAATTTGGTTTGCTACCCATGTCATATTGCTTCTTTATACATTCATTTGCATAATGACCATGCTTCTTACAATAACAACATTGAAATTGAGATTTATCATACCTTTGACCTTGTGCTTGATTCTGGCTTGAGACTTGACATGGATTTTTATTGCTACCCCTTCCACTTGAGCTTGAAGTGTTGCTTCTTCCACCTCTCTGTGGGTTTCTTCCTCTTCCTTAGTAGTTTGATCCTCCTCGACCTCTACCTTGAACAAAAGACACTTGTGTCTTGAATGCATGCTCCAATGAGAAGTTTGTTGTTATACTCAGTCTGTGCTCATGAGACATCAGTGGTGCATAGAGCTCATCCACTGAAAACTGTGAGAGATCCTTTGTCTCTTCTATGGAAAAAACTATGGCATTAAACCTTGATGGCAGACTTCTTAAAAATTTCTCAACTATTCTTCTTTCCTCAAGTGTCTCACCATGAGACCTGATTTGGGTAACCAACCCAATCACATATGGAAAGAGTGAGTCTATATTCTCAGACTCTTTCATGCATAATGTTTCAAAATCTCTTCTCAGCATTTGTAGTTTTACTGTCTTCACCTTTTCCATGCCTTGGTAGGCTGTCTCGAGAGTGTCCCATGCCTCCTTGGACTTTTTTGCTACTGCAACTCTTGGGAAAATAATTTCACGAACTACCTGGAAAATATAGAAGAGGGCTTTGGAGTCCTTCTTCTTATTGTCTCTCAACAAATCTCTTTCTTCTTGTGTCAAAGTATTATATGTTGATGCATCTGCTAGTTCTTGGAATCCATTCTCCACCAGCTCCCAAATATCTTGTGAGGAGAACATGGCCTTCATTGTAATAGCCCAATAATCATAATTCTTCACATTAAACTGTGGTATTTGTGGATTAGTCAAACTTATGCTTGTGCTTGCTACCATTTTCACTGTGTAAAAAAAAACCTTCTCACTACTGGAGAATTTGCTTCTCAAAACAAACTTTCAACTCTCCAATAAAGACACTTTATTTCACTGGGAGTCTAAAAATGCTTTGATACCATGTTGGAAATTTAAAGGGACAAAGAAGCTAAAAAAACAGGAGAAATGCTTTCCCACAACACACAGCTTACACAGTTTATGCGGAAATTGAAATAAAGCAATGACAACATAGTTTTGGCAAAAAACGCACAGAGCCACACAGAGACAATACCAGAGAAATTTTCTATATCATTCTTCTGCTTCAGTAGGTTTTTCTACTACATCATTAAAAAAAAATCCGTTACGTTACATTAAAAACATATTTTAAATACAAAAATGGCAGAGCCTAAATGTTTAATGCTAATTTTAATGCTTGAGCAGATGGGTAACTGCTAAAATGTCCTACCGTGTTATAATGTTTCTTCACGAAACATCATACAAAACATAAAAGCCCAGACTTGAAATTCTTTTTAGGTTTCAGCTGTAAAAGATATCGCATCCATGCCAATATCACATATCATACTTTGGCATTGACAACATTTAACTTGGTGCTATCCTCCTGAGCTTTGCGATGTGCGATATGCGATCGCATCGCTACTTAAAACTTTTAACCCATGACATATTTTAATGGTAAACTTAAAATCTTACGATTGTGATGTGCGATGGCGATACCGCATACATCATCACAAGGTTTGTAACAGAGCGCAAAAGGTAAGGGCTAAGATGTGCGAAACGTGAAATGCGACACGCTAAAGAGCGGGAAGTGCAAAAAGGCAAATGGTAAGGAATAGGGGAAATACAAAGTTTGTTTGCAGAAATTGTAATGCACAAAGGTTGATGGGTCCCACCGATATCACATCGGTGGAGATAAAGATAGCGGTAAAGGGTTAAGTGGAAAGGTTAGGAACTTGAGATTATGGAATGTGGGCAAAAGGTAGGTGAATACGACAGGAAGGAATTAAACACAGAGTGATGGTCGAGTACTCTGTTTTCTGATCTTTTACAAATTTGCGTGCAGTAAGAAACTGTGGATATGGGCTTTGTCCTTTTTTTGCAAAAACATTTAACTGTAAATATGAGTGCTGCTAGTTTTATTCATGGCGGTGGTTGAGAGTAAATTCCAACATATAGGAAGTGAAAAGAAACTTAGTTACATAATTAGGTTAATCTATTTTATCCAATAATAAATATGGTAAAATAAGAGATATATCAAAACATTTATTTTATAATAAAATATTTTTTTAAATAAAAATAATTAAATAATTATTTGTTATTACTATAACTTATATATATATATATATATATGTATATGTATAACAATATTTTATATTGAGATTTTTTATTTATAAATAAACTTTTATTATGAAACGGGATAAAAACAAATAACACCGCCCTATGAGAAGATTGGTATTAAAACATATGAGACAATGAATTTCAATTCCAATGTTAATTTAAACTCTATTTAGTGCTTAAAATTTACGCCCTACTTTTTGAGGGATTCAATTTCCTCATTTTGGAACCAGTGAGATCTCACATCTTTCACTATCAGTGCACTCTTGACTTCTTTACACAGATCATTAGAAAGAACAAAAATATTGTAAATCTTAGACAGATTATTACAAGAAACAATAATATTGTAGAATCTAACAGTCAACCAAAAGTACAATATACTCAAACATTTGCACCATGATATGGAAAGTAGGCTATGTTTTTAAGATAAATGTGAAGTAGATTGCAGGCGTTTCACTATTTCTCGGCTGAGCCTAGACTTGTTGGATGGAATAAAAGGAAAAAATTTAAATGTTATCACCAAGATCATGCCAAACTTGATCTGAGTTTGAACTTCCTTTGACCTAATTTAACTCCCAAAAATGTCTACATCCTTCACCCATGGGATACGTCCTGGTCATTGTCGATAAATTGTTTCTTAAATAATTCTTGACTTCCCATTAGGACGTGCATTGATTCCTTGCGGGTCGAAACAATGGCTAATAAGAGAAAAAATTGCGGAGTCATTCCCGGTGTGCCAAAAAAATGGAGAGAAGCTTGTGGAGTATGAATGATAGACTAATAATATTAGTCATATAGCTACGTAAAATTTGATTTCTTATTGATTCCATTTTGGCAGACTTTTCAGGATCTGTCAGCTATTTCTCTCGATCAATGATACTTTAATCCAAAAACAACGAATCTGAAACGAATTTTTTTGAATAATCTGCTTCCAAATTTATTTTTGAGAGAAGTAGCTACCCATCCCTCATCACATCATAATTTAATTAAAAAATAGAAAATCTGAAAAGATTTTTTTTGAATAATCTTCTTCCCAATTTATTTTTGACAGAAGTAGCTACCCATCACCCATCATAACATAATTTAATTTTAAAATAGAAAATCTGAAACGAATTTCTTTGAACAGTCTGGTTCCCAATTTGTTTTTCAGGGAAGCAACTACCCCATACGTCATCATAGTATATTTTGATCCACAAATAACAAATCTGAAACCAATTTTGTTGAAGAAGCTACCCCTTACCTTATCATAGCATTATTCTGCTGCAAGCGACCCAGGAAGATAGGGTTGATTCCATTTTGGCAGACCATTCGAGATCTTTGAACTATTTCTCTGGATAAATAATACTTTAATCTAATTAGGGAAGCTTTCTTTATGGACTTCTAAGTGGCTTTCCTTGGGTGGGAGATTGATAATAATTAAATCTGTTTTACAAAATATTTATGTGTATTGTATGCATCTCTACATGCTTCCTAAAGAAGTATTTCATAAAATAGAAGCTATCATTGCCAAAGTTTCTTTTAGTTGGGCTTGGTCATGTGAGAAAGATATACCTTGTACACGTGGATGTGATTTCACCGAAGGTGGAGGCAGCTGGTTAGGGTATTACAGATATAGAAGTTTTTAGCAAGGCTTTACTCATAAAGAATTTATGGAGGGATTTAAGCAGCAGTGCCATATTATGGCAGCAAATTATCAATGAGAAATACCTTAAAAAAAATAAAAAAAAAATTGAAATGTGGATTGAAGGAGCCCAAGAAAAAGAAGAAGGAAAAAATCATATATTTGGTGGCGTTTGATCAAGATCAAGCATTGGTTACTTGGGAGCCTGAGATGGGAGGTGGGTCTGGGTGCAAAGATAGATATTGCATTGGATGCGATCACAGGTTTTGTTGGTAATATTACACTATTTTCCCCTCTTTTTGTCATTTACATAATATTGCTATTTTCTTTCATAATCAAATTTTGGTTAACCTTGTAATATTGAGATTCAAATTACAGGTTTCTTAGTTGCAAAATGTGATTCCACTAAAACTTAAATGCTTTTTCTAGTTAGTCTTACACAACAAAATTATCACATGGGAGAATCTCCTTAAAAGAGGTTTCGTGTGGCCTAGGCGATGTGTTCTTTGCATGTTAAATTCTGAGGATGTGGATCATCTATTCCTCACATGCTCCTTAGTGATTTCATTTTGGTTCGGGGTCATACATTTACTTAAACCTGATGTGATTTGGGTTAAGAGCTCGATTGTGGAATGTCTCTCAAATTGGTTTGGAGAATACTAGGAATATTGTATTTTACCATTTTATATTTTTTGGGGTATATAGATGATCCGGATTTATGCAGAAATGTGACAGAATAAACATATAACCATAAATACAGAGATGCAATGGAAATAAGACTTCATTTCATTAATATCAAAAAACTGAAATTTGCTTACAAACAGAATGGAAATAAAACTAGCTAGGACGCTGATAGCTATCTCTGAGAAGAGATGTGGCGGCTAAAGGCCTCTGAACTGATTTACAATGAGGCTCGAAGATCTATTTATTATTGAGAAACAATGGAGAACCCTAAACATCCAAAAAAATAACCCTAGGAGATGAAGCGCCAAAACTATGGGCCCCGTTTGGGTAAATTGGTGTTTCAACTTCCCAGGGACGTAACTTTGGCATACTATCTCCGTTTGACGCACATGATACATCATTAGAAAGCTCTATTCGAGGACTACAACTTTCGCCACAAATATCATTCCAAAATGGAATGATACTCATTGGAGGCACGATGCCCAAAAAACGTTGTTTAGGGCCTCAAAATGGCTCCGGAAGTTCATGACCCGAAAAACCGCTAAAAATAGTAAGTTATGCCGAAACTGAAAAAATGAAAGAGACAATGGTGGGGCCCAAGTGGAATAGGCGGGTGGCCACCAATATCCACCTAGATCATTCCTCCCCCCTTAGGAAGAAATGGTCCCCATTGCGTTAAGTTCCTCCATGAGATGAGGAAATTTCTGCTAAACTTGGTCCCTGGTGAACCACTTTCCTTGGTGCAAGAGTTGGCCAGCTTTGACAACCCGATACAGTTGGATCTGCTGTTGACGAGTGTTCTTGATTTGCATGTCCATGATACAATCTGTGGTGGCCTGTTCCATGCAGTCTGGGTTTAACTCTGTTGGTGTGAGTTGTTTTGCAATGTCCGAGGTGTCCAGTAGAGGTGGGAAGTAAGGACAAAGGCGATCCACATTGAAGACTGGGTGCATACCAAGGAATGGAGGAATGCCTTGGTGAGGGTGTATGGCCCGTATCGGAGCGGGCGAAGCTTGCGGTGGGGTCCAGTGAGGCGCTCCTTCTGCAAATGTAGCCATACTTTGTCACCCACCTGGAAGTTGTGTGGCACCCGGTGTTGATCATGGCGTTGCTTGTACTTGGCATTTGCTCTGTCCAATATATCATGAACCTGTTGGCGGATGTGTTGAATGCACTCGATGAAGCTACTGGCTTTGTCAACTTCAGACTGGACATGAGCTGAATTGGCCTGAGCAGCTGCAAATGGCATGGCTACGTCAATGGGGCATAGTGGCTGGAATCCCAAGCCCACCTGAAAGGGGCTATGGCCGATTGAACTGTGGAGAGCCCGATTATAACTATGTTGTACATAAGGGAGGCTCTCGTCCCATGTGCGTGGATGCTTTGAATTGTACATGCGCAGAAAGTGTACAATCATTCTGTTGACGACCTCTGTCTGGCCATCTGTTTGGGGATGGAAAGCTCTGGACTTGGTGAGCTTGGTATCCAACATCGACCAGAGGCTGGACCAAAATGTGCTGAGGAACCTGCTATCCCGATCTGATATGATAGACTGTGGGATCCAAAAGTGCACCCACACTCGTTCAAAGAAGAGTTTAGCAGTGGCTTCTGCTGTGATATTCTTCTTACAGGCCGCCATAATGGCCATCTTCGAGAATCTTTCAACGACCACGAAAACACAATCATTTCCATTCTTAGTAGAAGGCAGGCCCGACATGTAATCCATGGAGATGGATTCCCAAGGTCGACTAGGGGTAGGTAGTGGAGTATATAGGCCTTGCTTTTTGATGGTCGGTTTGGCAATGGCACAAGCAGTGCAGGATCTAATGTGCTTCTCGACATCCTTTCGAAGGTTCGGCCAATAGAAATACTTCTGTAGTATTGCTACTATTTTCTCGACCCCGAAATGCCCAGCGACTCGACTGTAGTGTGCTTCCCATATCATCTTGGCACGCTTGCTTGAAGGAACACAAAGGTGTCCTAGGTGACATAAAAGTGCATCTTGGAGGTGAAAATTTGGAACTTGCGTGCCCCCCAAGAGTGCCTTGTAAGTGTGGCCGAATTATGGGTCACTCTCATAGAGAAGCGGCCAATCAGAAGTCTCGTGCCCACAAGAGTTGAGCACGGTGGTGAGCGCCACGATCGGTGGTCGGCTGAGGCAGTCTGCAACATTATTGGTGCTACCCTTCTTGTACTTGATGATCAAATGAAACTGTTGCAGATATGTGGACCACTTCTGATGGCGATCATTCTGCAACTTCCCTTGTGTCTGTATGAACTGCAGGGGCCGGTGGTCTGTGTGGATGATTGTTTCCTTCCCCAAAATGTAATGCTTCCATTGTCGACAGGCTTGAACAATGGAATACATTTCTTTGTCATAGGTGGGATACTTGCGAACTGTCTCAGACAATGTCTCACTGTGATATGCCACTGGATGTCCCTGTTGAGTAAGAACTGCCCCAATAGCATAGTCAGAGGCATCTGTCTCGATCTCAAATGGCTATTGCAAGTCTGGTAATGTGAGCACTGGGGCAGAACAGAGGCGATTTTTCAATTCTGTGAACGCCTTCTGTTGAGGTTCCGACCAAAATAATTTTTCTCTCACTCCTCCCTTGGTGACTTGACTCAAGGGCCAAGTGATATGAGAGAATCCCAACACGAATCTACGGTAGAAATTAGCAAGACCCAGAAAGCTGCGAAGCTCTGTTATAGTGGTTGGGGCTGGCCAATCCCGAATGACTTGGATCTTGGCTGGATCCACATGCACCCCCCTTTCATCAATAATGTATCTCAGATATTGAACCTGGGTCATGCCAAACGTGCACTTCTCCAAATTGGCACACAACTTGTGTTGCCGCAGTGTTTGGAGGACTTGTCGAATGTGGTGAAGGTGCTCTTCCCAAGTCTTGCTGAAGATCAGAATGTCATCCAAGTACACCACTACAAATGAGTTGGTGAATGGCCACAATATGTTGTCCATCATCCTCATGAAGGTTGCGGGAGCATTCGTCAACCCAAAAGGCATGACCAGCCATTCAAAAAGGCCTTCCTTGGCTTTGAAGGTAGCCTTCCACACATCAGAGGGTTCAATTGGTACCTGGTGATACCTAGACTTCAGGTCGATCTTGCTGAAATATTTTTCACCTTTGAGTTGGTCTAGAAGGTCATCAATCTATGGGATTGGGTACCTATTCCGGACAGTGATCTTGTTCAGTGCCCGATAGTCAATACAGAGTCTCCACGTCCCATCCTTCTTCTGTACCAACATGATCGGGCTCCCACAGGGCGATGAACTTGGTCCGATGTGACCTTCCTAAATAAATGCTTCCCGACCCGCTCTTGATTTCATCATTTCCGTGTATCGCAGCGCTCAATAGATCACTCACGGTAGCGCGCACCCGGGGTTAGATTAACGGGGTGTTTGACCGGGACAAAGGTAAGAACCCCTGGGTGAGGTGAAGATGTCCCGTACTCCTCCACAACCTTATCCATTTGTTGCGAAGCGAAACAAGAGCCTGCTTTTGGAGGTCCCTGCCAGCGTTCTTCTGCTCGCTGACTATCGTAGGTCGAATTTCCTGGTTTGGGAAATGAGGTTACTACATTGTTTTGCAGTAACCAAAGAGATAGTCGTAGGAGGTGGTACCTCTGGTATCCTGTACAACTTATTTCCCAAAGTAATAATAACAGCACGAGGTCGAGACTCATACGCAGCATGACGCTTCCACAAGTATGGTTGTCCTAATAATACATCAGAAACATCAATAGGAGCAACGTCACATAATACCTCATCCGTGAAGGGCTTGATGCTATAGGGAAGGCGGCACTGCTGGCTGACGCGGAGATCTCGTCCTTGGTGAAGCAACCCGATGGTGTATGGATGTGGGTGAGCTGTGGTCGGCAAGCCCAACCGCTTCACGGCGTCTGCTGAAATGAGGTTCTTTTGGCTCCCATTGTCGACAATGAACTGTACAGGGGAGCCCTTTACCCACATCTGGGAGTGGAAGAGACGTTCCTCCTCCTCCGGATCTTCCGGTTCCTCCTTCTGGACCTTTGTAGTGGCAACAGTGGCGTTGGGCTCCGCATCAATAATCTGTTTCCCTTTTTCATTCCCCTTTTCAGGTTCTGATTCGGAGTCGGAGCATGCATCCGACTCAGAAGCCCTCATCTCGGCCACTAGCGACTGCTTGGCCCGACACTCACTTGTGTTGTGAGTGGAGCTCTTATGGAACTCACACCACTTTCCCGTGTCCTTCTTTGGCTTTGCGGTGTTGTTCTTTTCTTGTGGCTTTGACGGGTTGTATTTAGCCGCCATGCCTCTGCTCTGTCCTTTGTTCTGCGGTTTGGAAGCACCTTTCCCTTGCTTTTGATTCGTAGATCCAAAGTCTCGCTTCTTCTATTTGAATTTCTGTTCAATCTTGGCAGCATACTAGTATGCCGTACCAAGCGAGGAGATGTCGAGGAACTCCATTTCCTCCTGAATGTATCTGTGCAGACAACTGCGATACTTTAGCACCAAATGTTTCTCTAAATCTTTGATACCCAACTTTGTGCGTAGGGTATGGAACAGATTCGTCAGCTCATGCACATCTTGATCCCTTTGTTGTCGCAGCGTGGTCCATTGTATGTACTTGTCCTCATAGCTCCCCACAGGATAGTGTTGTTCCTTGATGGAGTCTCGGAAATAATTCCAAGTGGGTACAACTGAGAACAAAGAGGTTTTTGTCTCATCATTTTTCTCACAATGGGTTTCCCACCAGTCCTTGACATGGGGGTAGCTTTGAGGAGTGCAAAAATAATCTTGTCCCTGTTGGAAAAGTCATGAACCGAGAATATCCTTCTAATAGATTCAACCATCTATCTACGGCATCTGCGTCTATTTGACCCTCAAATATGGGAATGTCAAAATTTACTTGTACCTTAAAAGGAGTCGCACCTCCAGAGTGGCTGCTGGATGCAGATGCGCCGCCGGTGGGCAGCCGTTGAAGGATCTGGGCAAAGTTATCCATCATTGCGTTCCTTTGTTTTTCGAGGGCCTCCTCGAGCAATATTTTGATAGGATCTCCTGCTCCCTCATCTTTCTTTTCGTCCCCCATGGGCGTCCGTCGAGGTTTGCGAGGCTGATCTTGCAAAGGTTCCACCAGATCGAGCCCTAGCTCCTTATACCCCGACCTCGTTGGGGAAATGCAAAGAAGGATCAAGAAAAAGCAGACCTCTCTGATACCACTGATCCAGATTTATGCAGGAACGCAACAGAATAAAGATATAAACATAAATACAGAGATGCAGCGGAAATAACACTTCATTTCATTAATATCAAAGAACTAAAATTTTCTTACAAATAGAATGGAAGAAACTAGCTAGGGTGCTAGTAGGTATCTCTGAGAGAAGAGATGTAGCAAAGCAAAATGCCTCTCGACCGAGTTACAATGAGGCTCAAGGGCCTATTTATTATTGAGAAATAATGGAGAACCCTAAACATCTAAAAACCTAACCCTAGGAGATGAAGCGCCAAAACTATGGGCCCCGTTTGGGTAAATTGGTGTTTCAACTTCCCAGGGACGTAACTTTGGCATACTATCTTCGTTTGATGCACATGATACATCATTAGAAATCTCTATCTGAGGAATAAAAATTTCACCACTAATATCATTTCGAAATGAAATGAAATTCGCTGGAGGCGCGATGCCTAAAAAACATCGTTTAGGGCCTCAAAACGGCTCCGGAAGTTCAGGACTCGAAAAACTGCTAAAAATAGTAAGTTATGCCGAAACTAAAAAACTAAAAGAGACAATGGTGGGGGCCCAAGTGGAATAGGCGGGTGGCCACCAATATCCACCTAGATCAATGGAGATGTCGTAATTCAAGGTTTTTGATTAGAATGTGGCAAATGTGAGAGGTACAATAGGGAATATTGTTTCCTATTTTGAAGAGTTTGGCCATAGAAAGAAGCTACAAGTTATGATATCTACCTAGCATAAGGTGTGACTTAGCTTCTATGTGGGTTTTTTTGAGGGGGCTTCAACACAAAGGATTTGTGGTTGCAATGCTTATATTGTCTTATGGCCTGGTAGGTATTATCATTTTTTGTGGGCTGGTGGCATGGGCACCAATAGTTGTGTTGATATTATAGCCCTGTGTGGAGTTCTCATTTGTGCCAAATGGATGAGTATTGATGCTATTATTGTGTATGGAGATTCAAAAGGAATCATTAACTGGGTATTGGGGCTTTCTCATTTATATCCGCCTTCTCTAAAAAATTGGATGCTATGTATTACAACTCTAGAGAAGACCTTCAAGAATATTTCTTTCGCCCACATATGCATAAAACATAATCATGTTGTAGATTATGTGTCAAAGGAAGGATGTTCTGTAGCACTTGAGAGATCAAATTCTTTGCTTTTGACTATGGTGCTCTACAAAATTTGGGGAGTATCAATAGTCTATATTAGAAATATATCTATGTGATATGAGGGACAATTAAGCAAATATGATGCTAAAATAGAACTCTTATGAGAGATTTTGTAAATGGGGAACAATGTGAAGAAAAAAATAGACAATAACAATATATGTAACTGTTTTTTTTAATAAAATGTATGTCATTTTTTTCTTCTGAAAATAGTAATAATAATGCTTTAATCCACAAATAGTGAAAAAAAACAATAATAATACTTTAATCCACAAATAGTGAATCTAAAATGAATTGTTTGAATACTCTACTTCCTAACTGCTTTTCAGGGAAGCAACTACCCCATACCTCATCATAGCATACTTTAATACACAGATAGAGAAACTAAGACAAATTGTTTTGAATAGTCTGCTTTCTATTTTTTTTTCACATAAGAAACTACCCAATTTGTCATCATAACATTATCATTATATGAGCGATGAAAGAATACAAGGGTTGAATATAGTATGGTTTAAGTTTACAACCAAAAGTGTTAGAATTTCAGGCTTCAAAAGATCTGACAACCCCCAAAAAATATTTCATGGATACTTCTCATATAATAAAGAAAGAAACACTAGAATACTATGTTATAGAAAACCATATTGTTACTCACATTGGCAAAGAGGTTAAAGCCTATCAATATTCTGTTCTTTGGGCTTTCACTAACTACTTAGGGTTATATTTTATAGAATATCGTTGAATATGTTATGTTGTTGGGAATTTCTTTTTGACAACAATATTTCTAAAGCTCTATTTGTAGTACCTTTGTGTTGGACATCACAAGCCATGTAACAAGCCTCACCTTATTGGTTACTTGAACATCTCACCTTCTATTCACTATTGGTGTTTTTATGGTTCCCTCCTCTAGAGCTTGTTGAGCACTTCTTTCTCCTCTCTGAATGTTTCTCTTTTTCTCACTTGTTTATCTTGTTTTATTTTCCTTGAGGACTTCCTATGTCTCCCCTCTTATTTCTAACCTTGGCTAGAATATTTATCTCTCTGTGAAAATTCTCTGCTACAAAGGTTTTCTTCTTCTATAGTCTTTGAGAATAGAACAAGTTCTCTCCTCAACCTATATCATATCATTTTTGTGAGAAAAAATTCTCATGCTCACCTTTCTTCACACAAGATATCTAGCTGTATATGATGCACTCACAAATTCCTTAGCCAAACATAAAATAAAACCAACAATACCTGTTTGGTTCTCATCCTTTGAGAATTCAATATCTCAGCTCTCCTATTTCTTCCTCTGGATGGTATTATTTTGTCTATTTCCATATTTGCAATTGGAGGGAATTCTCCATGGATTTATGCAATCATTTATTATAGTCTCTCTTTCCTATGATATCTCCTACCCCTTTCAGAATATATTATGCTCTGGTATCCTATGTTTCTGCCTCTATGCCTTTCTTTATTAACCCGATGTTTTATAGAATAACCAAATTGTCAGTTATCATTTAAATAAAGAGAGAAATAATTACCTCTCTTGTTAAGTATCTTCCTATTCACTGGCTACAAGATCCATTGCTTGTTCTTTTGTTCACAAAACTTCCACCGAAGTCACCTTTCTATGCAGTCTTCCTCAATATGGAGCTCTTCTCTGTCTTGTTGGCTTTGTTTTTCTTCTCCTTTCCTCAATTTTCTACTCTGATTTGAAAAGATATGATACCATAATGATAAAAAGCTCCTCTAATGGCCTTGTCTATCTTTGCACAAGGTTCTCCCTTTGTATGGTGGCAAACCTTCCTTTACTTGTTCCACTTGCTTTTAATTTCCAAAACTGTGAAAAGAAAAATCTAGAAACAAACTCAAAAGATCTCGGCAGAAGACCCTTTCTTCATTTGATATAAAATAACTACCAAACCAAACATGTTATGTGGACCATTTTCTCTTTAAATGTGGCTCCACATGAACACAAAAAAATTTAAAATTTAATAATTCTTTACATAAATTGCTATATAGTTCCCCTCTTTGCTATATATATTAAAAATTTAAACCTAACATGCACTTAAGAAAAATTCAATAACGTTTTTTTGTTAAAGAATTATCTCCATATCTTGTATGACTCCTGAGGGGTCGACGCCAAGGGGACTGGGACCGGGGTTTGGATCCTAACTAGAGCTCGGAGGTTGACCTTGTCTCTCGAGTGGGTTCTCTACACAATCCCGAATCCAACAATCCTGAATACGTCAACTAACACTCCACACAAGCTATTGCAAGCCTGAACTCAATAGGGTCAGGGTTTGATATTCCTTTGGAACACGTTGAACATAAATGAGTTGAAGGATGAATTATTGGTTGGCCGCTGTTAACTGGTTTTGCTGAGGATGGTCATCGATATGGTTTAATTTGTAAAACTTAAATGTTCCCAATGACCACTTCTTTTACTTACTGTCAACGAATGGATGACGTCATTTTGAATTTATGCACCTTAGCCTTTTTTGTAAACCTTCAAGCCCCACATCCCTTCTCTAGTGATTTTAGGTTGAAGTTGGTAGGCACTATCATTGATGACTGATCAAGAATATTTGATGCCTCTTTCACCAATTCTGCTCTCTTGAGAACACTAAATTGTGCATTTACACCTCGACTTGAGACCATGTGTTTCCACGATGTTGTGTAGTTACGAGAGTCCTCTCTATCGAAGAACCAGTGCTAATGTTTACAACAATAATTTTCGAGGCCTTTGCGTCTTTCTTAATTAGATAAGTGGCCATGTACAGGGAATTGATGAAGCCTTTGTAGTGTCGTCACTCAATTCCTTACATGTATTTACTGAGATAAATTTAATGGAATGTTTTTCCTAAATCCAAAACTGAAAAAGCCACTTTTAAAAAGAGACTATGTGAAGAACCTTTGCACAAGTTCCGAGACGAAAAAATCATATCAATTCTTAATCCAGAAATATGTACAATTTTTTTTTACGGAACTTTTGTCAAACCCTTTCTTCAAATACATTAGGGTGCTACTTTATCTATCCTACACACATAACTTATGTAAACTAACACTGCTTAGAAAAATATATTTACAGTCAAAGAGGATTTGGACAACCATTTTTTTATGAAACGAGCTCACAAAATAGAAGAAAAGAGAGATCAACAACATAGAAATCAACCTCTTCGAGGGGGAAACCTCCTTTACATTACATAAATGAACAATTATTAGATGATACACATGAAAAAAATCCTTTATATATATAGGAGTCCATGGGGTCATAATATAATCGTATCCGACCTAACAATAATAATGTAAGGGTACAACAATAACAATAGTGGGATTTTATGGGGCACAATAATAACAATATGGGGACTACAAGGGTACAAAAATACAAATAAGGGGTCTACACTAACAACAATAAGGGACTACACTAGTAATGTAAGGACCTAACATGCACCTTTCATTAAAAAAAGTGTTGTTCTCAATGTTTAAGTAGTTTTGGATGCTTCTGTATAAAATTATCATCCTCCCATGTGGAATCTTTAGTTGGTAAGTTCTTCCACTTGATGAGATACTCTAAAATTGATCGATTTCGTAGTTTTCGAGTTCTTGTTTCCTTCACTGCTTCAAGTTCCAATATGATTTTTCCTTCCTCATCAAGTTCTGGAAATATTGTTTAAATTGGAAGTTTGTCACCTATAACATTGTTTAATCACGAAACATGGAAAACTAGGTGCACTCAAGAAGAAGCAGGAAGCTCTAATTTGTATGCCATAGTACCAATCTTTTGAAACACCTTGTAAGGACCATAATACTTTGGTGATAATTTATTATCCTTCTTAGCTTGCTCGAGGGAAATTTGTTTGTATGGTTGTGGCTGTAAAAATACCTAGTCTCCTACACCAAAACTTCTCTCGCTATGATGTTGATATGCTTGTTGTTTCAGTCGATTTTGTGCCAAACTTAGGTTATCCTTTAAGAGTTGGAGAACTTGTTGTTGATGATCAACATGATCTTCCACTTCTTGAACCTTAAAATTTTCTCTTAAGATGATGTGATGGATGGTTGATGATATCCATAATGTGCCATAAATGGGGTCATTTTTGTTGTAGTATAGAAGGAAGTGCTATACTACCATTAGCCAGAGGTAACCACTTGACCCATTATGTTTGTTTATCAGATACAAAAAACCAAACATATCCTTCCAAAAAAAACTAATGCAGAGTTGAAGGAGTACCCAAATAAGAAAATAATTCTGCCCAAAAATTTCTAGTGAAAATGGAATCTTTGTCACTTACAATAATCTTTGGGTTTCCATGTAGATTTTGAATTGTTTCTGTAAATGTAGTAGCACTTGTACTTGCTTTAAATGGATGAGATAATGCAAAAAAGTGTGTGTACTTGGTAAGTATATCAACTACCACCATGATGACACTATTTCCTTTGGACTTAGGTAAACCTATGATAAAATCCATTGAAACCTCCTCCCAACATTGACTTGGAATGGATAAATGTTGTAGTAGACTTGAGGTCTTAATTGTCTCAACTTTATTTTTCTATCAAACCAAACATTCCACCACAAACTTTTGAATATCAGATTTAAGGCCATCCCAACAAAATTATTTCTTCATGCTGTGGTAAGTTTTTAAAAATCTTGAGTGTCCTCCTAAGGGAGTGGTGTGCAATTCCAAAGGAATATTTTGTTTTAGTTGGGAATTATTACAAATATATAAGTGATCTTTGTACCATAAGGAATCATTTTTCCAACTAAATGTATCAGATGTACTAGGATCTTGCTGCAAATTTTGAATGCGTGTCCACACTTCTTTGTCATTCTTCCATTCCTCCCTTGCTTCGGTTTTCCAATTTGGTTGGATAATAGAAATGGCACAAAGCAATTCTTCCACCTACTCACATTTTCTTGAGAGTGCATCCACAAAAATATTTAGCTTCCCTTTTTTTGTAGATTATTTCAAAGTCATAACCCAACATCTTTGTGACCCATTTTTTCTTCTCTTCTAAAGATAGCCTTTATTCCAAAAATTATTTAAGACTATCATGATCATTTTTTACCTTGAAGTGTCGTCCCATTAGGTAAGGTTTCCATTTCTTTAGTGCATGTAGTATTTCCAACATTTCATTCTCATAAATAGCTTTTTGTAAATACTTTCCTTTTATTGGAAAACTTTCAAAAGAAATGGGTCTTCCTTCTTGCATTAAAACAACACCAATTCCATTTCCTGAGGCATCACATTCCACAATAAAGGTTTTTGTGAAGTTTGGCGTAGCTAAGACCGGTGCTTAGAACATTGCCTCTTTAAGATGTTCAAAGGCCTTAGTTGTTTCAAGAGTCCATGAAAATGCTTCTTTCTTCAATAATGTTGTTTGAGGTGCTGCTATTCTCCTATAATTCTTAACAAACTTGTGATAATACCCTGTTAACCCGAGAAATCCTTGCAACTGATTTATGGTTGTGGGGAATTTCCATTCCTTAATGGCTTTAATTTTGTTAGGGTCTACCGTAACACCCTCCTTAGATACAATATGACCCATATATTCCACCTCTTGTACTCCAAAGAAACATTTGGACTTTTTTGAATATAATTGTTTCTCCTCCAATAGTTTGAGCACCCTGTCAACATGTTGAACATGATCCTTCCAAGACCTGTTGTAGATTAGTATATCATCAAAAAATACTAACACAAATTTTATAAGGAAGGGTTTGAAAATGGAATACATCAGCCCTTGAAATGTATAAGGTGCATTAGCAACGCCAAAAGGCATGACAAAAAAATTCATAATGACCTTCATGAGTTCAAAATGCTATTTTTGGAATATCTTCAATCTTCATTCTAATTTGATGATATCCTGAATGGAGATCCAACTGAGTAAAATAAATTGCTACATGTAATTCATCCAATAATTCATCAATTATAGGAATTGGAAATTTATCTTTAATAGTGAGCTTATTTACCTCCCTATAATCCAAACACATATGCCATGATCCATCCTTCTTGTGCACCAATACTACTGGAGCAGAGAAAGAACTTTGAGTAGGTTGAATTATACCACCCTCTAACATCTCTGCAATCAAATGTTCAATTTTTCACTTTTGGACATAAGGATATCTGTAAGGCTTGATGTTTGGAGGAACACTTCCTGAAATCAATGAATAGCATGATCATGAACATGAATAGGTGGGAGTTGTTTGGGAGTTTCGAACACCTTGGAATGATTGTCTAAGAATTTTTGGTGATATAGAGAAATAGATAATTTTGATGTTGGAACTTATAGTGAGCATAATTTCCCAATTACGCCTTTTTTTTATTTATTTAGAATCTTTTTCATGAAATTAGAGGTTACTATATTTCCCGGCTTCCCTGCGATACCTATTACATGTCATTTTGTCACCGTGAATCAAATCTTGGAAATTGGAGAAAATCTCTGTAAAACCCTTAAAATTTTGTCTATGTTATTTTATTAACCTTTCCCTATGCATGCGATGATGATCTGTCCATTAGCTATAGTGACTACCGCACTGTTTACCACTAAAAATTGTGCACCCCCGTGAAAATAAAGTAAAAGGAAAAAGTAACTTCTAGAATCCTGGTTGGTCGAACATTATCCCAACTAGAAGCCTATAGAGTCGCGCAAGTTCAAGCTTTATCCCTCTACTCATGGAGCTTATCCCTTGGTCCAAGGAACTCAAATCCCTTCATGAGAGGAATCCATCCCCCTCTTAATGGAATTGAAAATACCTCCATTTCCCTATAAATTGAGCTCAAGTTTCAAGTTGAAGGGTATATATATCAAGAAGGGTAGAGATATCAATGTGATTAGATACTGATCTATATAGTTTCTAAGTTGAAGAGAGTTCATAGAGTGCATACTTTATATACTAGTGAGTTGTTGTTGATACACTCAAGATCACACCTTTCTACCAATAACTTCATGCTGGTTATTCTAGAGAGGAAGGCTTATCATACTGATGGATAACGATTGCTAAGGACCTCAGGAGAAATATATACAACATCATGGAATCTAGTTGTAAGATTTATCTTTCTATTTTATGACAATACATATGGATCTCTAGTTATGATTTTTTTTTTTATGTATTTATGGGAATAATTTCAATACTTAGACTCCTTGATCACTAAGTTAGATTAGTACTTTTTGATTATTATATATTGCATATGCTTTGATTATTTGTCTTGTCTTTGATTGCAGGTTCTACTCATTGGAGAACTACTTTGGAGTGATGGGACAAAGGGCTACATCATACGTTTGGATTTCAAGGTAAGAGCATGTCCTCTCTACTTTACTATTATAATGATCTTAAAATACAATTAATCTAGAGAAACAGGTATTCAAATGGATCTTTGTTTCTAGTTACTCGCTGGAGTACTAGGGATATTTCTCTTGTTCTCAAGAGGGATTAATCCTCGTAAAAAATTGGCAACTCCGTTGGGGAATAAAGCTTATTTTTCTTTGTTTGTATTCAGTTTGAAACTTTAGTTTTATGATTTTGACTTCTATAAGTGTGGTTGGGTAGGTAAATTTTTAGAATCTCTGAGAAATAAATTTATATTTTATTTTTTTCCAAATTTTTCCTTGCTTGCGTGGTTTTCTTTGGAAGACAGAGTGACAACGTGGGCAACTTGTTAGTTCAATCCTGTGCGGATGTGTATTGTTGTCAAATAATAAGATTTTCACCCCCTAGAAAATTTTGAAAAAAATAAATTTCTCCCTTTTGGAGGCAGATAACCAAATTATTCAAGTTTTCCCTGATCCATCCCAATTTCCATATCCTGCATGAGAACTCCCTTCCAGTAATTTTGAGTCTTTTATGATTGATCACCATGTTTTCATTTTACAAGTTAGGGTTTGCCCTGGTTTATTGTTTCTCTACATGGAAGATACCTTCCTTTTCCTTAGCTCACTGGTTTTATGATCACTAAATCTTGATTCAACACCAAGCACTCTTGGATGATTTCATTCCAGCTGAGATGAGTGGAAACCTTCTTAGTCTGATCACAACTAAGAGAAATAATTTTCAAACATTAATAAGTAAGCCTGTTAGAGCTCATAATTACAATTTTATTTTGATTTTGAAATGTAAACTTTTTTGTTCTTTTTTTTTAGGAATTTTTTTCTTTTGGGAATTGATTGATTGTTTGAAATTGTAGTTTTTGTCTTCGTTATTATAGAATTTCATTCAAAAAGAGAAATTGATCATTCTTGCAAATTTAGTTCTTGATGAAATTGTCTTATTTTCAAAAAGGATTTTGTTTATGGATAAGGAAGTTTGTGATGAAAATCAATAAATATCTCAACTTTCTCCTAAATAGAATTCATAGAAATGAAAGAGTTGCATTTCTCATATAGATGCATTTAGAGTATTTTTCATTGGGTCAGAAGATTATCAAAGTTTCAACTCCATACCCTTTGTGTTAAATAAAAACCAAATCAATACAACACCTAATAAAATCAATATAGACATTTTTTACATTTTCTAGGGCTCATTCCACCAACATAGCTTAGGCTAGTGTTTTGGAATAGGTTGTAATAAACTTTCCAAAGTAGCTTAAACAAACAAATAGAATCTTGCGGTAGGGAAATCCAATTGTTTCATTTTTACTCTGAGAAGCTCTTCTTAAAAGAGTCAAGCATGAGATCATGTTGGACCCAGTGACATAATTGTACCTATCTCATTGGAAAAGATAGAATATGTGCATGTAATACAAATGGTAAACCTCAGATTAATCATTGTCGAGGAGCCTAGGATCACTTGTTGGAAAATATTGGATTTACCATATCGAGCAGCC